>APFE031441430.1:22199-43646 GCA_000404065.3 Pinus taeda
AGGGAGCAAGGCTTCCACAAACTTGCATTGGACCCAAGGTAGGCCTAAAACACTTGTTTGCCTTTGTTTTAATTGCATATTTAGAGAAAGATAGTTTTTGATTGGCTTGCTTGTCACTAGTATCAGTAGATACTAGGAAGGTCGATCTTGTCCGCAACCTCAACTTATTCCGCGTGACGCCTACCAACCATCTTAGAAGCATGTATTTCACTGTCAAGTACATAGGCTTCATTGTTTTTTCAGTAGTTTTCCAGCCTGCGCATGATAGTTTGCTTCACTCACCTCACAGAATGCCATTTTGGACTGGGGTTGGCTATTGGCTAAGAAGCTCCCTCAGAAAATTGCACAATTTTGGAGGGGAACCAACCTTCCCTCCAGAAATTGTGCAAATTTTCTCAGCAACTTTCTATGCTAAGAAATTGCGCAATGCAATTAGATAGTATTCCTTGGGAAAATTGTGTAATCTAGCCAAGCACTGCAGCTCAGCCCAGAAATTGTGCAATTCTGGGTAGCAGTCACTTGCTTCTCCCAGAAATTTTGCAATCCCTTTGGGACAACCAACCTAGTTCCTCTCAGAAATTACGCAAATCCCTCTCTCAGTCAATCAATTTGTTGCATGTGCCTTCAGGTTGACTAGTTCCCTCTGGGACCAAGCAAAAATGAGTCATACATGGGCTGCTCTTCCCAAAATAGAAAAATTCACCATGCAAAGGCATCCCTATATATAAGGAAATATTTTTAGTAGTTGGAGGTTAAATGTAAAGCTCGTTTTAGAAACGTCTTGCCAAGTGTCGTTTTTTCCTAGATTTGTGGCATGCTCGTCATAACCTCGATCTTATCAAAACTCATGAACTGGACGCTGCAAATCTCATTCCTCACATTGACCTTGTAGCTCTGACATCCCACATTGCATCAATGAGTCTTTGGAACTTTCAGCTTTGTTGTTTCATGGTAAGTCTTCTTTTCATGTCTTGCAGTACGTTTCTGTTTCCTTTTGTGTTTCGCTTCTATGGGTGTTGTTTTCTTGATTTGAATGAGTGCTTGTAGTCATTTTAATGTATGTTAGCTTGTAGAAGCACCGTTTCAATTTTTGTTCGCGTCTCATTATTGTCGCATGCATGACATTGTTTTTCACCGACGGTCGCCATTGCGACAACCCTTTTCACACACATGCATGTTTTCCCATTTTTTGAATCTTGCACTTGCTGTTTGCATGCATGATCATTCACTCTTGTTTAAACTTAGTATCACCATGCATTAAAACTTCTCATGTTTTCATTCGCTCGTCAGTGGGTCTCAGTTGCCTTGGCCTAGACCTTGCCTTGCCTGACTAGAATTGCACATTTCTGGAAGTGAAGGCTCTACCTTCCCTCAAGAAAACATGCAAGTATGGCCCAACACTAACCTCCAGGCTTACATTGCACAATTTTGGGAGGCAGTGCCTTGTTGGCCCCAGAAACTGCGCAATGTAGTTTGGTGGCTTGCATGTCACTACTGATTGAATTGCGCATTGTACAGTTTCAGTCCTTAGCTGGCTAGGCTGGACTATGAATTGCATAGTTCCAATAGTCGGTCAGCCTCCTGACAGCCCATACTGTGCCTTGCACAGTTTTGGAAATCAGTCTCCCAGCCTCTTAGTGAAAATTACACAATCTTCACAGAGAGTCACACAAGTATGTTGCATGTTTGTCATCCAGTTTGTTTTGGTTTCCAACTGACAAATTTTTGGTCATGAGTGTTGCTATGTCTCCAAGTATCACAGGTGTTTGTCTACCTCTGAGTAGCACAAGTACAATGGCTTCCATGAGAGTGGAGTCAAATACACAGTTGAGAGCGCCACTGGGATGCAGTCAATCAAGTGTCTATGAACTTTCCTATCTATGAAGACATCAAGTTGTTCATAGACAAGGATATAAAGATGAAATGACAACGACGTCATAGTGAGCAACACCATTGACATTATCATAAGGTAGCAGAACTGCATGCAACAAATGCAAGAGGAAGGTCATTGACAATGCAAAGGAGGAGAAAAGTTACAAGTTCAATTAGATCCACTTGTGATGAAAGTAGCTTTGAAGATTGAGGTTATGAGGCGACGGTGGGACAAGAGGATCACGCGAAGGTAGAGAAAGAAACAAAGGAGGCATTGTAGGTGTTGAAGTGGAAAATCAAGGAAGAACACAAGCTGCATAGACAAGAGGAGTTGCAACATGAACAGGTACAACATGAGGCACAACATGTACAGATTGATGAAACTATGCCCATACAGGTTGTAGACCCATCCCAACAGCTAGCACAAAGTAAATAGGGTGAGAAATGTCGTCGATCGCATACGAGGGTCTTTAGGAGCATGGATGTCATTGTGCGCATGCATGCGATCCCACCTATTGGAACACTCACTGAGGCAAAGACAAGAAGTAAGTCCGGCTGGAGCTGAACATGTATTTCAAAAATTTGATGCACATGGTCACCAACACACACTTGGAGATTAGCACAGACGCTATGCATCAATATGTTTCTGGTCTAGCTACACTCAAGATGACGATGCACATGTTATAAATGAGTTGAATAGAGGAGCCATATTAGTGTACTCGGATGCAACAGAGGCAAGAGGAGCACACATACACCATCACAGATGACCGATCTTAGCATCAGTTCACCACCATCGATCATCACAAGGATCTCGAAGAGTTGGTATTACCATAACTGTCAGAGTGTTAGTGATAGATTGCATGGCTTGCTCAAGCCATTTTATCTCACATGGGTACATGTGCAAATTGTATGTAACATCTTTTAAAGTGGAAGTCCAAGTGTCGATAGTGGAATGTAATAGTCATAGAGTAGTTTAAGAGTCATGAGGGTAGGTGAACAGTCACAAAGGGAAATTTCAAGCGTCACCCCACCCTTTGCTATTTATAGTACCTCATAACTCGTTTTAGAGGCTTTTGGTCAACCAAGCTTCCGATAGGAGTATCTTAGATAAAGCTTGGAGAGTATTATAATGAGCCTTGGCTTCTCCATAGTGCAGAGCTAGTACATCTCTTTGGAGGAGTAGGCGGAAGTGATTGTAACGTTCTATTATCGAGACTAGTGCTTGGTCATGGTTGTAATGTATGACTGGAAATTTCACTTCTTAATTTAATAGAGGCAACATGTTTCACACATATGTTGTTACTGTATTTCAGTTAACTTATTTACTCTAATGATATATGTATCTATCTGCTTACGCATGTACGTATAAACTCTTTTTTTATACGTATGTACAACTCTTGCTGAGATGTGCTGTTGGTTTAACCATCACTTTGGATTGTTGGTTCACCTTCCTTCCAGTTTGTGATGCATATTTTCTCATGTGTTCCCTTCTAAGCTATGTGCTTACACAGGCTTCCAAGGGGTGCACTCATTCCACCTTCCGTGTGTTATAACCATTCATGCACCTTCCCTAGGTTGTTATGCATGTCACACACTTGCTACCAACAAGGACATCTTACTTACCTTTGCAATTAACATCAATCAAGGCGATACCATACAACCCATTGTGGGGACTCCTACACTAAACATTCTGAGGTCTAGCACCGTCAACATTTCTGGTGCTAGAAGGAGGGTCAGATGACAAGCTGTGTACACTCATCTAGTTTTGAATCTTTGCACATCTATCATGGATATTGTCACACTCATCCCTCCGCAATATTTTTCACATGCTAAACCTCTCAACATCATGAGGCAGTTTTTTGATCTCTTGTCCAAATTCATGTATGACGGTGAATGCGAAGTAGCCCGACCTGAGTAATTAGAAGACTTCTATGCATTCCTTGAGGATGCAGACGAGTTCTATGCAAAAGAGGTCAGCCTGGTGCTTTCATACACATTTCACGAATCCCCACTATGGTGGTGCTAGAGTCTGCCTCTCGAAAACATGCACTCACTTGAGAAGTTCTGCAATCTCATTGAATCTACTTTCCATCATTTTGGTCCATAACCTCTTAACCAAAAACTGTTACAACAATGGAAGGCCCCACATGAATTGCCTATGGAATTTTGGGACCGCTTCCGTGTGTTGCAGTTTCAAGCTTTGAAAAGTCAGTTGAAATTCTAATATCTCATGGATAGATTTGAATATTGCCTTACCAAATCTGTTAATCCTAGAAGAAGTTCAAGCCCAAGCCCCGCTCAACATACTTCAGTGGTGGATCTGCGCAATCAAAAACAGACATGGTCACTGTCACAAGTAACTGTTTTCCGTCCCCTCATCAAAAATCTCCACCACCACAGAGTGATGTGGGAGAACATGCACACATGTCTGTTCAACTGTCACATCCCCCCAACATCACTTTTCTCCATCCTCGCACAAACTTGGTTGCTAATCTCATGGGTTGTCACATGTATTTCGTACCTCAACCTCCATCTTCATATTTTGATGATCCTCTGGATTGGATTGACTTGTGTTCTTTCGTTATGGAATCTACACTTGTTGTGAATGAGGATCAAGACATTGACGGAGTTGGTGTTGCACAACCAACCTACACTGTCATTCATGAAGAGTATGATTGGGAGCTTGAGCATCAACCCTCGACAAAGGATGACTCCCTTCTATCTGAGCCTCCTCCGAGTTTTCCTAACATATTTGGTGATCCAGTCATCCCTGATTTTGCATGTGTATCTCTGTCTACATATGCACCCGTTGTTGATCATTCGTAGAAAAAACTGGATGCCAGTCTATCATCCGACAATGGAGAGGACAAATCATTCATTGAACATCCACTTGATTCTTCATCTACTTTTTTTGAATGTAAAGGGTGAAAATTCTTTCTTCTCATCTACCCCTTTGTGTGATTCATGAAATCATGGGGATGACGACAAGCATCCTGGATTTTATGATCTTGGTTATCATGATCTCTCTACTTCTTCATCTGATCATGATGTTGATTTAATCGTTGCTAATCTATCTAAGGCATTGGTCTATGATGATATATATATGTCGACTAAGACAAAACCCTGTAGACTGTTGACACACTTCAGCTTGAGCTGATGGTTATGTAAGGCCCTCGCTGTCCTAAGGTTGGTTTCACTTTCGATTAGGAAATTGTTGAAAAACCCAAGGCTCCTCATCACTCAGCTATATGCATTGAAGATCAATCTCACACTCAGGTTTCACTTCCTCCACTCAAACTTCATGATCCCATTGCTCATGCATTGGAGGAATATTACATAGCAAGCACACTCGTGTAACATAAGTTTTCTACCTTTCTCACATTTTCTTGCATGTTACAGTCAAGAGAATGCATACACTTCACATCTACACGTAGTATAGCACAACACCATGGAAAATCCACAAGGTTTATGTCATGCAATTTCACTCACTTCTTTTCTGTGGACGCACTTAAATTCAGAGTGTGTTTGTCTTCATTGTTATATCTTTCATGTTTTCTAGTTCACAATGTTGTGCTATTCGCGAACCATGCCTTCACCAACATGGGTTGACCAATGCATCGGTGGCTGCATTGGAAGTATCACTTTATGTAAGTAGACCCATGCAATGTTATCTTAGGAGTAGGAGCAATGCTTTCTTTTGGTTTGTTTGCTTGCATGCATGTTTGCTTCTTACTTTGTTCATTCTTTTGTTTGCCTGCTTGTTTGCTTACTCGCTTTGCTTGCACATTTACTTTTGATTTTTCTTTTTTTTTTTGTCATTTGTGTTCTTGTTTAAATTCGTAGGTTAGTTTCACATGAAACCATGTGCAAATCTTGAAAAAAGCTAGGTAAAGTACAAGAGGACCTGTGCATTTATCAATACTTGGCTATCTATCGTCCTGCCTCTGTACGAAGAAATTGTTGTCTTTAGTCCATGATACATCAATGGAAAATACGTGCCATTCGCAGTGAATCTTGGTGAAAACATAACTCTTGCATGCTAATTAGTATGACCTACTCTAGTCGGTTGTTTTTGGGTTAATCCTTGTCAGCTCAGTCAAGTAGAGTAAGGTGAAGTGGGAAAACCTTAACAAGCACGTTAGAGGTATATATATAAATTACTTCTCTGAAGGAACTCTCCTAGGTTGTAGATCGGAGATGCCTGGTAACATGTAATCTTCAATATTGTTCTCTGAACTATTGGAATAAATGATGGTTTGGATCAAGTCAGATAACCATTTCAGCTCTATTCTCACTCAAGACATGCATGAACACCCCCAATAACACAAGGCTTTAGACCGCAAATGCTCAATAGTTTGTAGATTTAATGGTAAGAAGGAGAATACTGACAGTACCAACAGATTGCATACATGAACATATATGAATGGTTAGCTACAGGTAGCAGATAAACATACTGACTATACTGGCATATGCATATATAATAACACATATAAATGGCTAGCTACAGGCAACAAATTAGCTTGCAAATCTAATATATCAAAGGAGAGATAAAATGACAGTTATCTGGCCTTAAACACAAAGAAAACCTGAACAAGTTGTTCAAGTGCAAGCATAGAACAGAAGAGAAATGTATATTGAACATATAGCAACAAAAGAAGCTTGTATTACTAAAGAATGCAGATGAGAAGCTTGAAGGAATAGAGGAAGAATAATCTCCAAAAGTCGAACCCTTGTTACCTCTAGTTTTCTGCCTTTTATAGGCCCTTTACAATGCTCCTGAGCTCTTTAGAAGGCTCAGAGTCTTACCCTTGTCTGATTTGTCCCTTAACCAGTTGATTCCCCCAATAGATAGGCATGGCTTGGTGGTTTTCCTCTTCTGCCAGAGGAATAACCATATTCAGATATTTTGGGTAGCCTGGGAGCTCTCTCGTGTGAGAGATGCACCATCATGTTTGTTATGATGGCTGCTGCACTGACAGGACTATTGATGCTCAATGATCTCGTTTGATTCAGGTTGCAACATGCTGTGGCCCCTCTCTTTCCCTTTCCGAGATCTGTCTGTCGGCCATTGTATCTTGGCTGAATCCCTCTTCTGGCATGTAAACATTTCTGCACAATGCTTCTAAGGATGGTTGGCCACCTGATCCCTCAAATGGAGTGGCTATCAGGCCTATGAAATCCATGCAACAATCCATTTCAAATGATAACCATGAATGTTTTCTATTTCATACATAAAATGCTGCAACTATGTAAATCTCGCCCTTCTTTGTTCTTTTTGGACCTCAAAATTCATTAAACATGGCCTATTCTCTCATTGGTTCTGGCCCTTGGGTTGCTATCGTCTATCGTAGCTGGCCTGGTCCATTTGTTCCCATTGTATTTTGAAATACTTAAAAATAACACACAGGAAATACCTGAAAATTGGCCTTCCTCCGGACTCCAGATCTTATGGATTTCATTCCTGAACCCTTTAGGGTTTGGGACTCATCGCAATCGGCATTGCCACTTGTATGGAGACCTTGCTCCTTTGCAATATTCCGATGCGATCTTGTGATGCAATCTGTTCGCAATCGCATATAGCTCCAGCCAACAGTATTCATATAACATGGCGTATGTTTCTGCTGATTGTGAACTTGCAATGTGATGTGGACCCCCTGACCCTTGGTAATGTTCTACTACAATGTAGTGATGAGATCCAATCGCAATTGCTGATCGCTCAACATAGGGCTTTATAGATTATGCTCTCCACCGCCACAACTACTGATGTGACTCACCGATTAATTGTCACTTCATCTTGGCCAATTGCGATTTAGCCGGTTAGATCTGAGCCGTTGATAAGCCAGATTTAACGGCAGTTGTGCGTTGCTCTGTTCACGCCTGTAATACTCTATGTTTTCACTGTTTTGGAGTATTTTAGCCTTTCGATAACGTATTTCCTCCCTTCTAAGGGCTTTTAGCATATGATTGTTTCGGTCTTGGGAGGATCTTAAATTAACTCTTGCAGACCTCAAGAGTGTTTTGGATCCATTTTTTGGGCCAAATGGCAACAAGGCTAACACTAGCTCCTTTTGGGGATGAAATCCTCCCTGTGAAGTTTCAAGAATCATAGAGCAATTCCTTTTCTGTAAAACAAAATTAAATCTTCTCCCTAGTGTTCCATTAGGCATGGAGTCTTTTTAGCATAAACATAAAAACTGAAAGAAAAAACATATGTACAATAATAAGGTTTTAAGGCCTTAAATGAAATAGAGTTTCGGGAAACTGCCCATTTACCGGGCTACCAAAAGTGTCTCCTCCTTCCAGATTGTGCAGGATGAATATATTGTTGTGCTAAACTTGAGCGATGACAAAAGGACCAGTCTATAAGGAGTCAAACTTGCCATGGTTACCTTTCTTTTCCTTGAATGCATCCCATTTGAGCATCCAATCACCAACTTGGAAATTGTCCACTTTTTCCTTCATGTCAAAGGTTTCTTTGATTTTATTCTGATGGACTTGTGACTTCTCAACTAGCTGCTCTCTGATCTGCTGTAATTCAACTAGGTTATTCATTCTTCTTACCATGTCATTTTCTTCATCTTGTTCTTCTTGCAATAACTTAGCCATAGGGAGGATCAGCTGGATAGGGAAAAAAGCATCAACGCCATAAACTAGTTTAAATGGAGGGTTCACTATGGACTTTTTTATGGAAAATCTGTCAGCCCATAGTGCAAACTTCAACTTGGAATCCCAACTCTTTTTATTGTCTTCTATTAGTTTTTTTATTATCCTTACCAAACTCTTGTTAGATGAATCTGCCAGGCCATTGCCTTGAGGATAATATGAGGTAGAATGCACCACTTGAATTCTTACGGATTCATCCATGTCCATCAATTCTTTTTCCTTAAAAGCTAATGCATTATCAGTGACTAGTTTGGTCGGGCAACCAAATCTAGTGAAAATATTCTCATTCAAGAACTTTATGACAACTTGATGATTGGCATTCTTAGTGGGTATAGCCTCAATCCACTTGGTGAAATAATGAGTGGCTACTAAGATCCATTTGTGTTGGCCACTGGAATGTGGGTTAATCTAATCTATAAAATCCAAGCCCCACTGTTGAAAGGGACCATTGACATGTATTGGCTTCAAGGGCAGAGATTTTAGCTGTTGTCTTCCTACAAATCTCCGACATTTGCCACAAGCTTTTACAAAAGAAAGCACATTAGAGAACAAAGTAGGCCAATAATATCTAACTCTTAATATTTTGTGAGCTATGGTTTTCCAATAATGATGCCCTCCACAGATGCTAGAATGAAACTGGTGTATGACCTCCAAAGATTGTTCTTTATCTAGACACCTCAAGAGGATTCCTGATGGGTCTTTCTAGTAAAGAAGATTTTTGTCAATGTATAATTTGGCTGATCTGAGTCTAGTGGTACGAGCTTGACTTGAACTAAGCCCTGGAAGAACTTCCAACTTCTGCAAGAAATGAACTATGCTAGAATACCATTCGCATGTGGCTAGATTTTCAGCCAAGGACTGATTCCGCTTTTGCTCTTCTAATGCTCCCTTTGTTTGCTCATCATCTAAATTTAGACCCATGAAATTTATGTCTAACAAGCTGCAGTTTTCTTCGGCCATGAGCTTAGCCAAGCCCTGGCCTTTGACAAGCTTAGTGGGCTTCACCTCTATGTCAAATTCTATGAATTTTGCAATCCATTTTGCCCTCTTTCCATCAATATCTAGTTGAGTTAAAACATCTTTCACTGAGGCTGAGGGCACATATGCAATTAATTTGGAATGCAGAATATAGATCCTAAATGCTTTCAAAGATTTTATGAGAGCATAAGCTTGCTTCCCAATAAGGTCATACATTAGTTTAACATCCCTTAGAGTTTTTCTGAAAAAGGCCACGGGGTGCTCTATGCCTTCATCATTTTTCTACAACAAAACTACTGCCAGTGTATCGTAAGAGGCAAAAGACAAGATACAAAACTCCTTAGTGTAATATGGGCTGATTAGAGTGGGAGCTTCCATGATAGCTTGCTTGATGGCTTTAAAAGAGCTTCTTGAAGCGACTGTCCATTTTATCTCTGATCCTTTCTTTGCATGGAAGTGATGTGCTTTACTAACTCTGCAAAGTTTGGAATGAACCTCCTTACAAAGTTGATCTTACCCAGGAAGGATTGGATGCCCCTTTTTGGCCTTGGGATGGACAATGTCTAAATGGCTTGGAACCTGGCTGGATCAATCTTCACACCTTCAGCAGAAACAATATGTCCTAGAAGTTTGCCTTCTTCTAGAGCAAACTGTGACTTCTTCGGGTTGACTGAAATTCCAAATTGTCCGCACTTTAGGAAGACCTTCTTCAAATGATGTAAATGGTCTTGGTGGCTGCTGGAAAAGACTGTTATTTCATCTAGATAAATAAGGACAAACTTTTTCTTCTCTCCCACAAAGGCTATGCCCATGGCCCTCTGAAAAGTAGCACCAACATTCATCAGTCCGAAAGGCATATTGGAGTACATGAAAGTGCCCCAAGGAGTAGTGAAGGTGGTCTTTTCCTGATCTTCAGGGTGTACAACAATCTGATTGTAACCTGAAAATCCATCTAAGAAAGACATGAATCTAGCCCCTGAAACTTTTTGTAGCAAGTGTTCCATCTTGGGTAGGGGATAGTTATCTTTTTTAGAGCACTTGTTTAGATTTCTAAAGTCGATGCAAAGCTTGATTTCTCTGTTTTTCTTCCTTACCACCACAAGGTTGGCTATCCATTTAGGATACCTTAGGGGAGTTATGATTTTGGCATCCAACAACTTCTTTATTTCTTTCTCGATCAAAGGCAGTAAGAGAGGGCTGACAGGTCTTAATTTTTTCTTAAAAGGGGTTGTGTTCTTTTCCAGTGGGATCCTATGCTGAATAATGTCTGGGTCATAGGTTTTAAGATTGATGTATTCCCAGGAAAAAGTATCAGTGAATTGCTTCATGAAGGTGCAATACTCGGAATTCTGGGTAGAAGACAAATGAGTAGACAGATTGATGAATTTCGGATGGGTTGGGCTCCCTATATTATGTTGTAAAACAACATACTCCTTCTCTAATTTGGCCGGCTTGTAGGGCACGTCATTATGATCGAAAAGCTTCTCTAGAGGCACCAATCCCTTTGGTATGTGATTATTGGGCAGCTAGATGATGCTTTCTCAGCCAATTTCACATTTTAGCTTGGATTGGCCAAATTCTTCCATGTTTTCATTTTCTTGGTCGATGTGCATTTTAGTAAATTCCTCAACGACTTGTAAAAACTTGTTGATTTCCTCATCGTCTTAAAAAACTCTCCAATATTTGACATTGTTTGGTAGGGATGGTTTGTATTTTACCTGAACGTCATATGTCAATTTAGGAGGCAAAGGAGGAACAAACGTGCTAGCAGAGACATCAAGGGAGTCAGCAAGTTGGTTCTTCATTCTTGGAATATAAGAAATGCTGAAATATTTGAAAGAATCTTTAAGCCTCCATACCTCATCCCTGTATGCTTTCAGCTCGGATGCTTTGCTTGAAACGTTTTATTTACCCGCTGAATGATGAGGTCTGCATCCCCAAACACTTGCAGGCCTTTGATACCCATTTCTTTAGCAGCACTTAAGCCCATAATCAAAGCTTCATACTCTGCTATGTTGTTTGTGACCTGAAAGGTTAATTTGAAAGACAAATTAATGTATTCTTGTGTTGGGGACACAAGGACCACACCTACCCCTACAGCTTCTTTAGAGCAAGCCCCATCAAAGAACATATCCCAAATCTGTGGGTTTCCATCCTCTGCGATCTGGCAAACTGGTTTCTTGAGCTGCGTGGAGGCCAACTGAGATTCTTCAATGTGAATAATACATGCTCCAAAATCAGTATCCACAGCATATATGGGATGATTCTTAGGGTTCTTCTCATCACTAATGATATAAGCCAATTGCGCCTCTTGGTATAATCTCTTGCTTTCACTTCCAAAAACTGGGACATTAGCATAGGACAAATCATTTTGTAATGATCCACCTAGTCTCTTGATCCATTCTCTGGAAAGTAACATGCCAAACTTGTTTGGTACATCTGCTACCACAATATCCATCATCATGCTTTTCATAGGAAGCTGAGACAAAGTGATGGCTAGGTCCTTGATTAATCCTAGACATTTCAGTTTTCTAGAATCAAAAGAGAACAGGTCATGATAAGGCTTGGTAATGTCTAGACCCAACTCATCCATAACAACCTTAGGCATTTTGTTATGGCTGGTTCCAGTGGCCAAAAGGCAGTTGTGAAGGATTTTATCATGAATAGTCAGAGAGACAGAGAATGATGGGGAGCTGTCTTCACAGTTTTCAATCATTGGGCTGAGGATAATAGTTGGCTTGTCATCTTGCAGATTTGCACAATCATTGGAGGCTTGGATGGTTTTAGGCTCGAGAGCCTCGAGGATGGATCTTTTGAAGGACTCATTTTTCACTAATTTAATTAGAGGCATAGGTATTCTTAGCTTTTGAATTTCTGATTGAAAATTGAAAGGGGAAGGAGACTTGTCAAGGCCTCTTACCTCATGAGCTAGAGCTTTAAGGGTGATGGGATCAATTGCCGGCTATTTCTACTTATTAGCTTGCTGTAATGCAAGGGCGGCAGTTCTTTGAATAGGAGTTTCCTTGGCATTATTCATCTTTGTTCATAGATTATATCTGCGCTAATCTTTAGTTTGTAGGATAGCTTCATCATCCCATTCCTGGTTGATCTGGTAATTGCATAATGAATTTTCATATGCAGCTGAGGTAAAAAAGGAAGCATTGCCTTTGTCTTCTAGACAAATTATCTCATCATCTTCTTCGAACTGCTCTTCTTCCATGACTACATTCTGAAAAGGAGCCTTCACCCTTTGGTCTTGATTTGCATTTTTGTTTCTTTGCATAATATGCAACTGCTCATTCGTTCTTCTATATGGATTTGGATTTGGGTTTCTTGGGGCAAAGTTATTAGGCATTCTTCCTTTCCCTGATTGCTGCTCAACATTCAATCTAGAAATTTCAGAGGCTAATGACTCGATCATTTTGGTCATTTTATCTATCTTAGGATAGAGGATGATGAAGACTCACCCCTCTGCCTTCTTCTATCAATATTTCCCTTGAGCTTCTCTGTCACCATGATGTTTGATTCTACTTCCAAGGTTGCATCCTACATGTCAGCCAAAGTAGCACATCGCTTCTCTCTCAATAGTAGGTAGAATTCAGAATCAAAAGCATTAGCATAGGTGAGTTTAGCAGAGGTAGTAGTGGTCTTTACTTCAGCTGGTATCTTACCGTAAATGTGGTTAAATCTCTTATTAAAATCGGCCAGCAGTTCACCATTTTCTCTCTTCAAGTTCCCAAACTCAGTGTGGTAGTCGAGGAGATCCTTCTTATCCCCCCAATGTTTTAGGAATGCATCATCTAAGGCTTCAATATCTGCTATAGATCTTGGGGCTAGTTATTTGAACCATTTTCTAGCCTCTCCATCTAGGCTTTGGACAAAGACTCTCATCCACACATCATATTCACTAATGTCTAGATTATCGACATAGCTGTAGAATGACTCAAGATGTTCTTCAGTAGTAACACCTTCAGTCCCAGTGAACTTAGGTCTATATTTCTAATATTCTCCAATAGGCATAACATTCAAAGGAGTGGGGAGTATTAGAGGTCCATACCTAGTAGCTATGATTCTTTCCATTTTGGTAGGTTCTTGTGGACTTGCCATAGCTGTGGTAGCTAAAAGAGTACTGACAGTCTGAAAGATAGAGGGTTGAGGAGTGATTGACAAGACTAAAGGAGTCGGATGGATAGGAGATGAGGTTTCCTTTGGGCTTAAAGAAAAAGGAGAACCTAAAGAATAAGGAGCTTTATGAATTTATAAGAGTTTTTCTTCACTACTAGTATTAGAATCTCTACTCTCAACATGTATCTGTTCTATTGCAGGATTTTCTTGAAGAGATATAGAACAATGTTTAGGTTTACCTGAACCTGATGCTCCTTTATGTAATGTATTTCTTTCTTTGAAGGCCTTTCCAGGGTCAGGTATTGGATCACCTTGTGATTTCTAAGGATTTCTCTGAGTGTGCCTCACAAAGTGAGCCAGAGTTATGAAGTGGAGTCACTAAGAGGTTTGGCCTCCAGTAGATTCGCCAGATAGATGATTACAACCAAAAATGTACCCAGGCTTTGTCTATCATCAAATTTGGGTCTGTTTCATTTCCCAGGGAAGCTGAGCTTCAATTTCCTCTCCCCAGCAACGACACCAATTAATGTTATCACTCCAGGAAACTCTCTTAGGTTGTAGATCGGAGATGCCTAGTAACATGTAATCTTCAATATTGTTCTCTGAACTATTGGAATAAATGATGGTTTGGATCAAGTTAGATAACCATTTCAGCTCTATTCTCACTCAAGACATGCATGAACACCCCAATAACATAAGGCTTTAGAACACAAATGCTCAATAGTTTGTAGATTTAATGGATAGATGGAGAATACTGAAAATACCAATAGATTACATACATGAACATATATGAATGGCTAGCTATAGGCAGCAGATAAACTTACTGACTATACTGGCAGATGCATATATAATAATACATATAAATGGCTAGCTACAAGCAGCAAAGAAGATTGCAAATCTAATATATCAAAGCAGAGATAAGATGACAATTATCTGGCATTAAACGCAAAGAAAACCTGAAAAAATTGTTCAAGTGAAAGTGTAGAGCAGAAGAGAAATGGATATTGAACATATAATAGCAAAAGAAGCTTGTATTACTAAAGAATGCAGATGAGAAGCTTGAAGGAATAGAGGAGGAATAATCTCCAAAAGTTGAACCCTTGTTACCTCTAGTTTTTTGCCTTTTATAGTCCCTTTACAATGCTCTTGAGCTCTCTAGAAGGCTCAAAGTCTTAACCTTGTCTAATATGTCCCTTAACCGTTTGATTCACACAATAGGTACGCATGGCTCGGTGGTTTTCCTCTTCTG
Organism: Pinus taeda; assembly: GCA_000404065.3. Lineage (NCBI taxonomy): Eukaryota > Viridiplantae > Streptophyta > Pinopsida > Pinales > Pinaceae > Pinus > Pinus taeda. Next base: position 37,087 of record APFE031441430.1, read on the forward strand.
ACAGAGGAATAATCATATTTAGATATTTTGGGCAGCTTGTTGTGATGCCTGGGAGCTCTCTCGTGCCAGGGATGCCCCATCATGTTTGTAATGATGGTTGCTATGTTGGTAGGACCATCAATGCTCCATGATATCATTTGATTCGGGTTACAACGTGTTGTGGCCCCTCTCTTTCCCTTTCCGGGATCTGTCCGTTGGCCACTGTATCCTGGCTGAATCCCTCTTCAGGCAGGTAAACATTTCTGCACAATGCTTCTAAGGATGGTTGGCCACTTGACCTTGCAAATGGAGTGGCTATCGAGCCTATGAAATCCCTGTAGCAGTCCCTTTCAAATGATAACCATGAATGTTTTATATTTCATACATAAAATGTTGCAACTGCGTAAATCCCACCCTTCTCTATTATTTTTGGACCTCAAAATTCCTTAAACATGGCCTATTCTCTCATTGGTTCTACCCCCTGGGTCGCTGTCATCTATCGTAGCCGGCCTGGTCCCTTTGTTACCCTTGTATTTGATATACTTAAAAAAAAAACACAGGAAATACCTGAAATTTGGCCTTCCTCCGGACTTAAAATCTTATGGATTTCATTCCCGAACCCTATAGGTCTGGGACTCATCGCAATCAACATTACCACTTGTATAGAGACCCTGCTCCTTCGCAATATTCCAATGCGATCTGATCACTATTGCATATTGCTCCAGCCAACGATCTTCATATAACATGATGTATGTTTCTGCCGATTGCGAACTTGTGATGCGATGTGGGCCCCCCGAGCCTTGGTAATGTTTCGCTGTGATGTATTGATGCGATTTGATCACAATTGCTGATCGCTCAGTGCCAGGGCTTTATAGATTATGCTCTCCACCGCCGTGACTGCCGATGTGACTCACTGATTAACTGTCCCTTCAGCTTGTCTTATTGCGATTTAACCAGTTAGATCTGGGCCGTTGATCAGCCAGATCTAATGGCAGCGGTGCGTTGCTCTGTTCGTGCCTTTAATACTCTGTTTTTTCACTATTTTGGAGTATTTTAGCCTCCCGATAGCGTATTTCCACCCTTCTAAGGGATTTTGGCATATGATTGTTTCAGTCTTGGGAGGATCTTAATCAACTCTTGAAAACTTCAGGAGTGTTTTGGATCCATTTTTTGGGCCAAATGTCAACAAGGTTAACAAGAACAACCTCTTCTACTCTCAATATGTTGGGATCTCTCTTTTTCCTTTGAAATGAATAAGTTTTATTCACAGTTATAAAAAATGAAAAAAATGAAAATGTTAAAAATTTCGAAAATTAAAAATGAATAAGGAGAAAGAAGAGAAAGGCTTCCTACACAGAGAGGTAATGTAAGTAACTCCATAGGGGTGCTGACCAGGCTCATGGGCAACAGAGAGATGCTTATCTTCCTACGTGACTCCATCGTGGCACTGACTAGGCCAGTTGGCAGTGGAACAACACTAGAGATGAAATTAAAACTATGACAACCATAAAGCTTGTGCACCAATATGCCCCTCATCCCAATCGAAAAAAATATGTTGGCTTGGCTTGGAAATTGTGTCGATCGACCAAGAGATTGGAAGATGCTACATCTTACAATCAAGCAAGTGTGGAAACCAAGATGAATAGAGAACTAAATAGTACTTCCAGAGGTGTTAGACTTGCTTTTCATGAACAAGGTCCATTCAGAAAGTTGGAGTCCTACCAATGTGTCACCAAGTGTTGTAGTGGATACAACCACCCTCCAAATTTTTTCCTTAGCTTTGTTTTGGAGTTACCAACCATCTTAGCAGCATGTCTTGCACTATCAAGTACATAGGCTTCATTGGTTTTTCAACAACTTTCCAGCTTGTGCATGATAGTTTGCTTCACTCCCCTCACAGGCTGTCATTTCAAACTAGGTTGGTTGCTGGCTCAAAAACTCCCTCAAGAAATTGTGTAATTCTGGAGGGGAACCAACCTTCCCTCCAGAAATTCTACAAATCTACCGGGTAACCTGCTGGGCTCAGAAATTGCGCAATGCAGTCAGACAATCTTCCTTGGGAAAATTGTGCAATCTAGCCTAGCACTGTACCTTAGCCTAGAAATTGCGCAATTCTTGACAAGCAGTCACCTGCTTCTCCCAAAAATTGCGCAATCCCTCTGGGACAGCTAGCTCAGTTCCTCTCAGAAATTATGCAAATCCCTCTCTCAGTCAAGCAGGCTATTGCATGTCCCTTCAAGTTGATCGATTCCCTCCAGGACTGAGCAAAATTGATTTGAATTCATGGGATTTTATTCCTGAAATATCAAAAGGTAGCATGCAAAGGCATCCCTAGATCTAGGGTTCTATTTTTATCATCTGGAGGTTACATGCAAATCTCGTTTTTGAAACCTCTTGCCAAGTGTCGCTTTTTCCTATATTTGTGGCATGTGCGTCATAACCTCGATCTTATCAAAACTCATGAACTGGGCATTGCAGAGCTCATTCTTGACATTGACCTTGTAGCTCTAACATCCCACATTGCATCAAGGAGTCTTTGGCACTTCAACTTAGTTGTTTCAGGGTAATTCTACTTTTCATGTCTTATGTTGCGTTTCTGTCAATTTTTGTGTTTCGCTTTGTGTGAGTGTTTTTTGTTTGATTTCAATGAGTGCTTATTGTGGTTTTAATGCATGTTAGCTTGTAGAAGCACCGTTTCAGTTTTCATTCTCATCTCATTGTTATCGCATGCATGACACTGTTTTGCACCGACGGTCACCGTTGCGGTGACCCGTTTCACACACATGCATGTTTTCCTATTTTCTGAATCCTGCACTTGTTGTTTGCATGCATGATCATTCACTCTTGTTAACACTCAATATCACCATGCATTTAGAATTCTCATGTTTTTAGTCACCCGTCGGCGGGTCTGGGCTGCGTTGGCCCAGACCTTGCCTTACTCGGCTAGCATTGTGCATTTCTAGAAGTGAAGGCTCTACCTCTCCTCCAAAAATTGCACAAGTCTAGCCCAACACTAACCTCCAAGCTTGAATTGCGCAATTTTGGGAGGTAGTGCCTTGTTGGCCCCAGAAGCTATGCAATGCAGTTTGCTAGTTTGCATGTCAATGCTGACTGAAATTACACATTGTGCATTTTTAGTCCTTAGCAGGCCAGGCTAGATGTGGCATTATGTAGTTATACCAATCAGTCAGCCTCCTGACAACTCGGACTGTGCCTTGCGCAGTTTTGGCAGTCAGTCTCCCAGCCTCGCAGTGAAAATTGAGCAATCTTCATAGACAGTCACACATGTATGTTGCATGTCGATTGTCCAGTTTGTTTTGGTTTTAAATTGATAGATTGATTGTCATGAGTGTTCTTATGTCTCTAGGTATCATAGGTGTTCATCTACCTCTAAGCAAAAAAAATACAATGGCTTCAAGGAGAGCAGAGTCAAAGACACCATTGAGAGCGCAACTGGGGATGTAGTCGATTAAGTGTCTATGAACTTGCCTATCTATGAAGACATCAATTTTTTCATATACAAGGATATCAAGATGAAATGGCAATGACATCACATTGCACCATCGGCAACAACAATAGGTAGTAGACTTACATGCGAAAAATTCAAGAGGAATGTTGTTGACAACGCATAGGAGGAAAAAAGTTGTAAGTTCAATCAAAACCACTTGTGATGAAAGTAGCTTTGAAGATTGATGCTATGAGGCGACGACGCGACAAGAGGATCTTATGAAGGTAAAGAAAGAAACAAAAGAGTTGCAAGTGCTAAAGTGAAAACTCAAGGAAGAACACGAGTTGCATAGATGAGAGAAGGAGTTGCAGCAGGAACAGGTACAACAAGAGGCACAACATGCATGGACTGATGAAACTGTGTCGATACAGGTTATAGACCCATTCCAGTAGCTAGCACAAAGCATACAGGGTGAGAAATCCTGTCGATCGCATGCAAGGGTGTTCAGGAGAATGGATGTCATTGTGCACATGGATGCGATCCTACCCATTGGTACACTCACCGAGGTGAATACAAGAAGAAAGTCCGACTCGATCTGAACATGTATTTCGATAAGTTGATATGCATCATCATGAAAACACACTTGGAGATCAACAGAGACACTATGCATTAGCATGTTGCTGGTCCAGCTGCACTCAAGACGATGATGCACATGTTATCAGACAAGTTGGACAAAGGAGCCATATTAGTGTACATGGATGCAACAGAGGCAAGATTTTTCTTTCAACAAGATGTAACCATTGAGTGCACAGAAACCATCATGGATGACCAATATTGGCATCAGTTCGCCATCATCGATCATCGCAAGGTGTCAAAGAGTTGGTCTTACCACACCTGTCCGAGTGTTAGTGATATCTTCCATGGCTTGCTCAAGTCATTTTGTCTCACATTGGTACATGTGAAAATTGTATGTAACATCTTGTAAAGTGGAAGTCCAAGTGTCGATAGTGGAATGTAATAGTCATAGAGTAGTTGAAGAGTCATCAGGGTAGGTGAACGGTCACAAAGGGGAATGTCACGGGGTCACCCCACCCTTTGCTATTTATAGTATCTCATAACTCATTGTAGATGCTTTTAGTCAGCCAAGATTCTGATAGGAGTATCTTAGAGAAAGCTTGGAGAGTATTGTAATGAGCCTTGGCTTTTCCATAGTGTAGAGCTAGTACATCTCTTTGGAGGAGCAGGCGACAACAACTGTAACGTTCCATTATCGGGACTAGTGGTTTGTCATGGCTGTACTGTTGTTATACGGGAATAGTGTCCACATGGATGTTGCTATTCCCACTAAGATGTGTGGCTATCTTAGAAACAAACAATCAAAGTCTACTGTTGATTCCTTTTATGAAAATAGATGAAAGGAGAACCAAGAGGGTCAACCTGAGTCTTGCGCTCGATTCCCTCTCCTTCTTGATAGAGTTTCGCTGCTTGCTCTTTGTCTGTTCAGCTTCAAAAGGGACCTGTAGAATCACAACAACATACTACTATGCAAGAAACAAGGATCTAAATTCACAAATAATGTAGGATCAAATGTACATTAACCATATACAAGCATATATAAACAAATACACTAGGATATGGAAGGAAACAAGAATAGCTTTATTCAGATAAAAGTAGCAAGAGGATTACAACCATGAGCAGCTCTGACCCAACATCATCCTCCAGCTAAGAAGCCCTTCTTTCACCTCAAGCAAAGCAAAATCACCCAACACTGTGAATGTACACAAGAATACTGACAGCACTTCTATATAGATTACAAAATTACAGCCTCGAACCTCTAGATCTCTGGGATGAGAGATCCATATATATATTTTTGCAAAGGTGTGAGTCAGCTCTAGGTTTTTGATTAGTGTCCTCTCTCTGATAGTTCTTGGTTCCACTTGGAGATTTCATTGATCTGTTACTCATCCTTGAGCGAATTCTGAGAGGCAAGTGTCATATGAGAAATTTCTAGAAGATTCCCTGATCATCCACTTAGCAAATTGTCTCCGCCACTTGTCTATTCTCGTCCATCGCACCCTGTAGAAGGACTTTTCAGTATTCATCACACCTCCCGTGTGTATTAGGTGCTATGCATCGCACTCTCTACACTGGGCATTCAGTATGGTCCAGTTTTGACCATTTTTGAGTAGTTTTTAGTGGAGAACTTCTGGGAGATGATGTAATCAGTTGACCTTGTTCCTTTAGACAGTGAAGCAACCCTTTTAGGGTCGAAGTTCCCAAAAATTTCTATAACAGTTGCCCCCTAAAGCATGAGGTCGTTAATCGTTTTTGATGTCGGGTGAAATGCTTTACTATGAGGATCTGAAGTTTTTCTGAGCTGGGAGGTGACCTGTAATAAGATACAATACAATACATTATATGATGACATTTTTTCATGATCTAGCTGAGGCAGGCATTCCCATGCTCAACTTTATAAACTCATTTTCATGTACATAGGAAAAATGATCGTCTGTGTGACAGACTGATGATATAGACACATCATCCTTTGATTTGGATGATCATCTGTTCAGCAATGATGTACACTAGATGTTTTTATATTCCTGAATATATCGCAGCCTGGATGCATGAAACTAGATCTAGGGTCTTCAAACTCGGCCAATCTTCACTCGGAGTACAAGTCGGTCCATGTGAAAAATGTTTTGGAGTCGAACATGGAAAGACATCACCTAATCTCCAGCCAATGATGTAAGCTGTTAACAGGCATGAGAGGAATCACCAATACTGACAATGACCCTCAAGGTACTACAGTACAATCTACGTGGTGTGAAAAAGGGACTTGGTGTCGAACACTATACAAAATCTCTCGGTCGAAGGTCATTGATGTAAACCTATCACAGAAAGTGAGAAACTTGCCATTGAGGCATGCAAGCTTCATAGTACTGAAAGGGTTGTTCCTAAGTCAACTTCTTGGATGATGAGCTAATGTCGACAAGAAGCGACCTGTTGCAGGAGGGTCTTAATGAATCCCACATCAACGACATGGAACGAAGCAAATGATTTTGGAGGTGAAAACAAACTGACGATATGGGGGTTCAGGGTGGCGGTCATGAAGGAATGAAGCATGAATGAATTG
>APFE031441430.1:43666-59767 GCA_000404065.3 Pinus taeda
ACTTGCTACCAATAAAGTTTCTTCTTGTTTTCTTCCCAAATTTCCCCAGTCATTGCTGACCAATACCTCTTTATTTTTGTCAATATTGAGGAGGATAACATATGCTTGTTCTATAATCCGCCCTTCGGGTGAACCTATCGCTATATTTTAGCAAGCCTAGCGACAGTGAAACTCGTTCTCGTCCTGTTAGATGAGTTTGTCGCTATTTAGTTTAACGAGTTTAAGGACAAAGATAACTCAGCCTCTTTCAATTTTAGAGAGTCTGAAAGAAATAGAAAGAAGACTCTGAAGATTATTTTTTGTTGTATAATCCCTTAAGTCCGAAAAAGCGTAAAATAATACAAAAGGGATGAATTTTTGATAGTTTTAACGAGACGAACAAGACAAGCGCTCGATCTTTTTGTGTAATAATCCCTCAGGTCCAAAAAGATTAAAATCTAGAGGAGGGATAGAACTTCCGATTCCTTTTAACGAGCCAGAGAGGCCAATCGCTTGGCAATCTTTTCGTATTTTACGAGTCAGGTGAAAAGCGCTTAAAGAAGACTCATTTTTGAGGAACGAGTGATGGTTTCGGGTAGCAGTTGATTCCAGGTAAGGTTTGGAATTTTCCAATCATGGCAATGTTACAAGGATGGCTACCAGAATCACTCTTTGTAGATGTTCCTCGAAGGGATAAACAATCATATGGGGGTGAATGATCGGCTAAAAACAGAGTGGAGGTGATGGCGAGAACACGACCAAGGCTCAAAAGCTGGTGATAAGGCATTCACAATGGTTATTTATCGGTTCATTTTTTAATGAGCTTAAACGCTAGGGGAAACACTTGCTCATGACTTATGTTTATTTTTCAACGAGCTTGAACTATGTGCTAAAACTGCTCATGGATTTTGCATGACCCCAACACAATAACACAAATCTTTATTTTTTAACGAGCTTGAACTATGTGCTAAAACTGCTCGTGGAGTTTGCATTCCCCCCAAGCTTTATTTCATTCAACTCGGTGGTTGGAATGAAGGTTTACCTTTGAGATCTTTGAAAGATCGTAATCAAAGACTTGATTTGGAAAGGGATTCATTTCATTTTTTTAATGAGGTTGACACAGTAAAAGAATTATCATCATAATCCACCATATTTACAGTATTTGAAGGATGATTAGGGTCACAGGAATAATCTTCTTGGTAATTCGGAAGATGGGAATGATGATGGTGATATTCCCTTAGTGCCTCTTCTATCATCATTAGCTGAATGATTCCTTCGTCTGTAGAATCTACATGCGACCAAGGATCTGAAGAGGTGCCATATTCCTTAAACCTATCTATCCAAACACTTGTTGAGCGTTGGTTTGCCCCCCAAGCCAAGAAAATTGATTGCTACAATATTTCTATTAGGGTGACGATCCATGTTGACAAAATGTTCAGGAATCTTCTGAATCTTATGGAAGATATCATATTGCAGGTTTCCACTATGGCCACTTCTTCCATATGGTTTGGAGGTGGTAGGGAAAAAGTACCCATCAAGGCAGGTTATTTTAGGAGGCCTAATCTGACATTTTGAAGCGAGTGAGAGCTTCCGTGGATCATTGGAATGCTTCTCGTAACTTGTGAACTATTGGGGAGGAAGGTTTTTTGGTCGACGATTGTGATTCCTCCTTGGAAGGGAAATGCAATCTTCTTGAAATAAGTCGACACAATGGCGGCCATGGCATATATCCAGGGCCTTCCCAGTAGGATGTTGTAATCAAAGTTTTCGTCAATGACTTCAACATCAATATCTACTGTTTTTCCCCCCAGTTCGACTTGCAAGTTACTTAATATTCCATACGGGGTGTATGTGCGTCCATCAAATGCTTTCAATGTCATTAATGATCACGACAAGGACGGAGACCCTAGAGTTTTCCAGCAACTCATCAACATGATACATGTGGATGCCCCCTCATCAATAATTGTTCTATGAATAGTTTTGTTGAGGGCTTTCACTTGAATGAGGAAATATAGTTGAGCTGGTAACTGAGGGTCGTATCCTTTATGATTAAAAGATAAAAGATTGGAATCCGTTGGGTCAATCCCACCTATTGCTGATAATAAAGACTGCTTTTGGGAGGGGCAATTTTGCAGTACTTCAAGAGTCGACATCGTGGATGGCGATTGAGCTAAATCCTCCACTATATTATAGTGTTGTGTTGCTTGGGCACGAGGATTAAACGTAAATTTGTGTACTACTCTCTTTGGTGGTTTTATTGTTAATTCAGGAATGATGGGTGGCACGACTACTGTCGAAGTTTTTGTTGAAATACTAGGTTGTTCATTGTCCTTGTTGTTCAACATCTGTGGATTCCCGTAATATTTACTCCTTGTCATTATAAGAGTGTCATTCAGTTGCTTCGAGATTGACAACATTAGCACTTGGGACGGGGAAGAATTTTCGTTAGCAACCATATTCGTTCCTGGGTTCGGAAATGGATCAGTCAATACAACCGAGGTTTTTGAACTTTTGAAAGATTTTCTAAGTTCTTCTTTAAATGGACAGTCCCGTGTCCAGTGATCCTCGTCACATATAGGATATGGAGTTTTGGGTTTCACATTCCCAGAAGGGTTTGCAGAAGGTTTCCTAGGATATGAGTCTCCCTGGTTTTTCTTCTTGCCTCCTGGTTGCTTGGTTTCTTTGCCTTTGTTTGTTGACACAACATTTACTTCCGAGGCTAGAAGTTCTTCATTTGCATCTTGACTCGAAACCATGCGGGTCTTTTTGGATGTGGACTTTGCGGTTTTAGTGCTTGTCGTGCCTATCACACCATCGTTGGCATGAGAGTCCTTGTTTGATTTAGGAGGCGGAGGGACGAAGAATTCTGGTCTATGAGCGTCAGGGATTTTATCGTAGAGTGTGCCAGACTGAGTATAGATCAAGTCTAGATATTGTGCATGAGCAATGACTTGCTCTTCAGTGACAACTCCCCCCTTTGCCACATCTTCTGTAATAGCGGGTAATAGTGACTTAATAAACCATTCACCCAATAGTTGATCAGGAACATATGTTTTTACCATTCTGCGATGACACCGCCACTCATGAATATGATCGAATATGTGAGTGGCTATTGTTTGTTTGAAATTGGTAAGTAGATCAGTTCCTGTTTCGTACCTGATAGGTAATTGAAAATGGGTTAAAAAGGTTGTGGCTAAGGTACTGAAGTTATCAAATGAAGATCTAGGTAGTTCGATATACCACTTTGTTGCCGGACCAGATAACGTGTGCTGAAAGAGGCGAAGCCGAATCGAATCATCATTCAGAGTGTTTGACGAACACCATAGATGAAAGGTCATCACATGATTCAATGGGTCTTCAGCTGGATTTCCATTGAATTTAGGAATATCCGATGGAATTTTATGCAGGATCGCCGGCCACGAATGGGCATAGGCAATTGGATCGTTCGTTAGTCGACTTAGATCTGGTAACTCTAGAGTTGCCACGAAGGGCAACTGTTGATTTAGGCTTGGTTGAGCATACCCAGGATAAGACGAAATTGTTTGAGCAGTCGGTCTTTGCATACCAGCATAATGCATTTGATGTTGGTAACTTTGGTAAGGTTGATGGGCATAACCATTATGATATGGTTGATACTGCTGCCCATTACTCGCGAAGACTTGTTGCTCATATCCTTGGTAAGCTTGCTGGAATTGCGGTTGTTGGTACTGCACCAGCCATGGTTGTGAAGCCATGGACTATTGTCCAGCCCTGACTATTTGACCAAGATTGGGGTTGGGGTTCCCCATTTGAACCTGTGCCATTCCACTAGTGGGTGATTGTGGTTGTGTCGGAGGTACAAGAGATTGTTGTATCGCCACCTGCGAAACTTGAGATTGGCATACAATTGGTGACGCTTGTACTTGCGATACAGCCATAATAGTCGGCGTAGTGGGAATGTTTGTCATAGGTGACCTTTGTTGTATTGAGCATACAACTCTTGGTTGTTGAGACAGGACTAGTACCCAACCGCTAGTTGTGATTCCAACATAACCCAAATTTTGTTGCGAACTCACGCATGGTTGTCCTTCTAGGGAAGACAATGAAAGGATATATGGCCCTTCATACGACGGTAATCCAGTGCTCAAAGGAATAATTTGCCTTTGGGGACCAGTTTTCCCAAATTGACCTTGTGATGGATCAATTTGTCGAGACTCAACGTAAGAGATTCCAGATATAATTCTGGACGAACAAACGGGAACAGTCCATACTGTTGAAATAGTCCCAGGATGGACTCCATCCAGTGATTGAAAACTGGTTGGGATAGATGGCACACCGACAAATATTGTCGGAATAGCAGAAGGGGCTTCCGCTATTGCTGTGTCGAGTGACACAATCCTTGATGTTGACGGTTGTTCAGACATGTTAAGTCTATCCAAAAGATTCCTCAACGATTCTTCAGGAACTTCCGAGGGTGGGTGAATATTTTCTGAGGAAGAAGGATATAGGGAAATCCCAGCTCCAAGTTGCGTTGGAGTGCTAGACGGAGGATCTTCCACAATCTCTTCTATGGCAATCAATCCAGGGGGAAGAGGTAGACTGTCAGGTCTGTAATATATTTCTTGTGCCGAAGAAGATGTAAGTCCTGCAGTAGTAGACGGTTGGGGAGTAACACCTTCTGGATTAGTTGTAGACGGAACCAGTTCAGGAATAGAAGTGTTAACCATCGCACTAGGATCAGTTGTAATGTCCTATTGCTGTTGTGGAATTTCATCCATAGAGGCAAGGATTCCAGAAATGTTTGGAGTAATCGAAGTCTCTAAGGATGTTGGAGTTCTTGCTCCAACCAACCTAGGGGACTTTGACCTAGTTAAACGAGTTTGCTTCATCTGAAATGTCTTTGCTTCTGGAGTCAATGATGGTTGACTCGTAAGTCTCTGAAAATGATCGGGTTTTGATTGACTTTCTTCCACGATTGAGGATTACTTGATCAACTCAAAATAAAAAGGGAAAATGTTTTTCGAATTAAATGAATTTTAGATGCTTTGACACAACTTGTTTTTTCAATCTTAAGAGTCGAGAAAAAACAAAAGATGACTCTAGTCACCTTCAAATTTTATTGAGATTGAAGTGACAAGCGCTCAGAGGACCTTTTCCGTTAAGGAGTCTAAAAAGGAGCAAAATGGACTTCTCTGGAGATCTAGGCAGAGAGGATTACCAAACCAATTGTAAAACTGTCGAATACTTTTTACGGTACGGCAGTTAGTCTTCCCGAATGCTGTGTCTGGTGCATTACGATTGGTAGGGCGGAAAACATGGCTTCCTAAGGATAAAGGATGCAGCCTATAGTGGTCTCCCAATATATACGGGATGATACGTGGGAGGATAAGTCCGTACTGGCACTTATCATCTCAGAGTGGAGGAATCACCCAACCAGCACTGGAAGCTATAGTTACCATGCTTTATGACGCTGGAATACATCTCTAGCCTAGACCTCTAGATGTTGCGTTAAGTTCCAAAGCGTTGTGAGATTCATTGAGATTTATTTTAAGTTGATCTTGCTGAGAAGTTTTCCTTTTAGGTTCACCACGTGATGTATGTATAATTCCTAAATTCAGTCTAAGATGATAAATAAATATTTTATCTTCTTTCAGTAATGAAAATCCTAGCTACTAAGTAGAAGAAAGTCAAGCATATTTTCTTCACGAAGCACAAAGCACACGCTAATATGCACAATCCTAAATCAAGCCAAGCGTTCAAGATGCAAATGCACATGCATGTATTGGTTTTCAGTTCCCTTAATGTGTAAATGAAACTAAGAAAACTATGTGCAAAACTGAAATACTTTTAAAGCGACCGTACTCAACAAAATTATTTTTCAAAATGAAGTGAAAACGAGAGAGACACTTTGCGATTTTGAAATGGAAATTACTTTTCGACACTTTAAAACTAGTAAATCAAATCTTATGCAATGATAACTGTATAATCAACTATCTAAATCAATGGGATTGCTTTCTAAAATTGAAAACAATAGCTATGACACTTTCAAATCTAGAGACGATAGTTTGACTATGTTATTTTTTGCAAAAGAGAACTAAAACGACGCACAATACATAAAAAACGTTTATAGTTCTTTGCACTAAGGAGGCGGAATAATGTAAGAGAAGGGAGTATTCATAGAAGCACACTGATTACAGAGAGCAAAAGCTCTTGAATAAGACTGAAAACAGTGAGAAAAATCCATAGTCGGAAGGTAAAATCAGTCCTCCCTGACCATCGCACCCATTACACAGTGAACTCAGTATGCAACGCAGTTACTCCATTCGGGAAGTGCGATGCGTACAGGCTGCCTTGAAGGCAAGGTGCGATGGTTACAGTGCGAGACTCTGAACGAGACTTCACTCACAGTTTGCAGTTTAGTTCAGGTGTTTAAGTTGAATAAGTATTTTTCAATGTATGTAAAAACACGGGGGTGATTTTAGAGGTTACTGAAGCCACTACTTAGGGAAATTAGATTTCTTGCAGATCTATTGTTTAATTTATAAACAAAATCCTAGATATTGACTAAAGCATCATTGATCTACTTTGCATTTGTATGACAAATGCTGTTCGAAGGCTAGTTGGCTTGACTTCAGGGTCCGTTTGTATGTTTATAAAAGAAACAAGGATAGATAGGCTAACAAGTAATCTAGTCACTCGCCAATGGATTCACTATTTTGTTATGCGGGAATAGTGTCCACACAGATGCTGCTATTCCCACTAAGATATGTGGCTATCTTAGAAACAAACAATCAAAGTCTACTATTGATTCCTTTTATGAAAATAGATGAGAGGAGAACCAAGAGGGCCAACCTGAGTCTTGCGCTCGATTTCCTCTCCTTCTTGATAGAGTTTTGCTGCTTGCTGTTTGTCTACTCAGCTTCAAAAGGGACTGTAGAATCACAACAACATACTACTATGCAAGAACAGAGATCTAAATTCACAAATAATGTAGGATCAGATGTACATTAACCATATACAAGCATATATAAACAAGTACACCAGGATATGGAAGGAAACAAGAATAGCTTTATTCAGATAAAAGTAGCAAGAGGATTACAACCATGAGAAGCTCTGACCCAACATCATCCTCCAGCTAAGAAGCCCTTCTTTCACCTCAAGCAAAGAAAAATCACCCAACGCTGTGAATGTACACAAGAATACTGACATCACTTGTCTATAGATTACAAAATTCCAGCTTCTAGATCTCTATGATGATGGATCCATATATAGATGATTACAGAGAGGTGAGTCATCTTTTGGGATCTTGATTAGTGTCTTCTCCCTGATAGTTCCTGCTTCCACTTGGAGAATGAAGATCTCTTACTCATCCCTGGTCGAAAATGGAGTGGCAAGTGTCAGAGGGGAAGCTTCTGGAAGATTCCATGATCTTCCACCTTGCATTTTGGTCCCTGCCATTTGTCCATTCTTGACCATCGCACCCTACAGAGGAGAAAAACAGTATGCATCGCACCTTGTACATTGGGAAGGTGATATGGATCACACCCCTTGCATGGAGCTTTCAGTATGGTATAGTTTTGACCATTTATGAGCAGTTTTCAGTGGAGAACATCTGGGAGATGATGTAATCAGTTGACCTTGCTCCTTTAGGTAGTGAAGCAACCATTTTAGGGACTTAAGAGCCCTCAGTTTATGGACATTTGTGATTGGTGTTGAAATGCCCAAAAATGTCTATAACACTAACAATTCTCCTAAATTAGAGCCTAAGATATGACACATTTATAGAGTCATAACTTTTTACAAAAATATTCTATTTCTAAACGTCTACATTTAATAACTAAATATTTTAGATTAATAATTATTAATTGAATATCTTAAATTAATAGTTATTCTATTCTAACTTTATAGCCTATGATAATATTTTATTTTGGATCATCTAACATTCCCCCCTATGATCCAAAGATACATTACAATAGATACACAATTCATCGTTGAACTTAGCAAATTTTATTTTTCCAAGAGGTTTTGTGAAAATGTCGGAGATATGATCTTCTGAAGGACAATAAATTGGCTTGAGGACATCCTTGGCAATGATAGATCTGATGTGATGATACTTGGTGTCCACATGCTTTGTCTTTGAATGAAAAACTGGGTTCTTAGCAAGCTTAATGGCTGACTGGATATCAATGAATAATGATGTAGCTTCTGCCTGAGAAATGTCCAAGTCCTGCAAAATTCTACGTAACTGAACAATTTCACATGCTGCTTCCCATGCTGAAATGTACTCTTCTTCTGTTGAAGAAGTGGCCACTATAGCTTGTTTCCTACAACTCTAAGACACTTCTGCTGACCCCATGCCCATTAAATAACCTGATGTTAATGCTCGATCATCAATACTTCCAGCTAACTCAGCATCTGAAAATCCACCAAGTACAAAGGTTTTAATCTTTGTGTAAAGAAGACCAAAATCTTTTGTTCCTTGGATATATCAAAGAACTCTTTTGGCTGCATTCTAGTGGTTGTCTCATGGTCCCTGCATAAAATGTGAAAGAAGTTTGACTGCATAAGATAGATCAGGGCAAGTGTTTGTCAAATAAATCAAGCTACCAATCAACTGTCTATAAGTAGTGTTGTCCACCATTCCCCCCCCCTTCAAATTTTCAAAGTTTCAAGTTTTGCTCCATGGGGGTAAGAACAGGCTTGCAATCCTGCATTCCAAATCACAGAAGAACCTCCGCTACATACTTACTCTAAGAAATGAAAATATGACGTGGACATTGGAAGACTTCAACTCCAAGATAGTAGTGAAGTAATCCCAAATCTGTCATCTTAAAACCTGCATGTAACTTTGTTTTCACCTGTGCAAT
This sequence comes from Pinus taeda, assembly GCA_000404065.3. Lineage (NCBI taxonomy): Eukaryota > Viridiplantae > Streptophyta > Pinopsida > Pinales > Pinaceae > Pinus > Pinus taeda. Next base: position 52,492 of record APFE031441430.1, read on the forward strand.
ATGATCATCATTGTTTCGAGTATTGATCAAATCATCTACATACATAACAAGAATCACAAAATATTTACCATGTTGTCGCACATACAAAGTATCATCAGATTCACTTTATTGAAAACCAACTTTCCTAAGGTATTCATCCATTTTTTCATACCAAGATCGGGGAGCATGTTTTAACCCATATAAAGCCTTGATCAATTTGCAAACTTTATGTTCCTACCCTTCAATTTCAAAACCTGGTGGTTGTGTCATATATACTTCTTCCTATAAATCCATGTTGAGAAAAGCACTTTTTACATCCATTTGATGAAATTTCCATCCTTTCTGAGTGGCCAATGCAAGTATTAATCAGATGGTGTTCCATTTAGCTATAGGGGAAAAAGTTTCATCATAATCAATGCCTTCTTGCTGAGAAAAACCTTTAGCCACAAGTCTTTCTTTATACTTTTCAAGTTCTCCCTTTTGGTTGTACTTAATTCTATAAACCCATTTGAATCCTATGGGTTTAAAATTTTGAGGATAATCAACAAGTTTGCAAGTGTTGTTATCAATTACTACTCGATATTCTTCAATCATAACCTGTTGCCATTCTTTATGTTTTACTACTTCTTTGTATGTGGAAGGTTTAGTAAAATCATTTGTTAGCAAGGAAAAATTTCCTTCACTTTTGTGTGACTTCCTTGTTCCTATTTTATTCTGCTCATCAGGCCTTACATCTTTCAAAAGTTGAACTGCCCATTTTGGTAGTTGATGCTCACTTGTTTGAGATTCTGAAAAGTCACCATCATTGTAAAGAGGTTTAATGTAAAATAATGTTTGTCAATCAGTTGAAGATTCTGGAGGCGGAGAATCATTTTTTGAAGAACTACTACTACTTGGAGATGTGGATGAACTGCTAGAAGATCCAAATCTGTTGTTGAAGTAGATGGACTGGATGAATCATCTTCAAATGAAGGAAAATCAAGTTCATACCAATTTGGTGAATTTGGTTGACTTTTCATATTTCCTTTTCTTTGACTGCCTTTAGTTTCTAACTTTTGAAGAAGTCTTTCTATTTCTTCATCACTCTTACTCTCTGTTTCATCAAAAATTACATCGCTGCTCACAATAAATTTTCCATTGATCAAAATATGGTACCCCTTTTTCTCATAAGAATATCCAATCATTGTGCATTTCAAACTTCTTGAGTCAATCTTAGTTCTTTTTTCTTTCAGAACTAAGGCATAACATACTAATCCAAAAACCCTAAGATGTTTAACTTGAGGTTTGAAACCAAACCAAGCTTCATAAGGTGTGATTCTGTCTAAATAAGCAGTCGGAGATATGTTTCTTAACTAGACAGTTGTATGAATTGCTTCTACCCAATATGTTGGACATCACTTTTTGAAAGTTAACATAGATCTCGCCATTCCTAACAAGGTACAATTCATTCTTTCTACTACTCCATTTTGCTGTGGAGTGTAAACATTTGTAAGATGCCTTCTTATGCCAATATCACTGCAATAAGTTTTGAATTCATTTGAAGTGAATTGTCCCCCATTATCTACCATAAGGGTGCCTATCTTTTCTTTGACTTCATTTTCAACAAGTTGGAAAAAATTTTGAACCTTGCAAATGCTTCTGAATTTTGTTTCAAGAAATAAACCCAAGTAATTCTACTTAAATGATCAATGAATAGTAAGAAATATTTGCAACCATCGAATGAAGTTTGTAGTGGTCCACAAACATCATTGTGAACTAGTTGCAGTAGCATGTTTGCATGCCATGAACTTGTTGGAAAACTTTCTTGAATTTGTTTTCCATAAATGCAAGCTTCACATTTTGCATTTTCCTTTTTGAAAGTTGGAATTCCCTTAACCATACCTTGTTTTTGCAATTGAGAAAGACTATCAAAATTTGAATGTCCATATCTTACATCCCACAATCTTATAGGTGAAATTCTTGTAGTCACTGCCCCTGCAAAAGTCAAAATGCCTTGGAATAACTGTGTCTTTCATCCTTAACAATTTTCCATCTTCGTAACCTATCATCACAGTTTGCAAACTTTGTTTGACTGAATTAATCTTAACTAAGCCATATTCCATAGTTACCTGATGTCTTGGTTGTTGAATCGTGATTAAATATAAAAAACAAAAATTCTTAAAGGTTGGTACATACCATACATTTGAAATCATCTTTTCTCCAATGCCAGCGAGAGAAACTTTAACTACACCTTTTCCATAAGGACTATGTTTTGTATCATGTGCAAGAAAGATGGAATTAAGTTGGCAATCTCGAAAATTCCAAAAGAAGTCACGTCGACAAGTCATGTGTTGAGTTGCACCTAAATCCAAGATCCAACCATCTTCACAATCACTTTTAAGATGGGACGAAATTTGTAATGCCAGTGAAGAAGTATAGATATATTCTAAACTATCATCATCTTGATCATTTGAAAATTGTGCTAACTGATGATGAAACTTGGGTAATTTATCAATAGAATTTCAACAATCTTTAGTATAATGTCCAACTTTGTAACATCTTCGACACACAATTTGACTTAAGTCTCTTCCTCTTCCTGGAGACTGCCCTCTGCCTCTACTTTGACTTTTGTTTTGAGGTTCTCCTCTACCTTGATTATTTTCTCTTCCTTGACTATTTCCTCTACCTTGAAAATTAGTCCTACCTGAATTGTTGCCACTATTAAAGTTGTTTCCTCTACTTTGGATTCGACCACGACTTTGTACATTATTTGCCGCTTGAGTCTGATTGAAATTCCCTCTGGCTCTACTTCTAGAACTATTAGTTGATGATTTACTAGTGCTGGCCTCTATGAAAAAGACATCTTCACCAAATTCCTTTTTCTTCCCAAAGCTTTTATCATGTTGAGTCAACATTTCACAAAGCTCATCAAACTTTAGCTTCTCCAACTTTCCAATTAATTGTAGAGTTTCCAAAAAATGTTTGTAGGAAGAAGGAAGTCCAACAGTTAAAATTGTGACCATAAAACTATCATCCACTGCTTGAAAACCAGCATTAATGATTTCCTACTTAATATTCTCAAGTCTAGAGATGTATTCAAGGACATCACCTCCTTTAGTCAATTTTTGTTGCCACAATTTTAATTGTAGATCAACTTTCTTTGATTCAGGCTGAGTATCAAAGAAGTATTTACAAATTTTCAAAGCAAACCAAGCATCTGTAGCATTTTCTATATGGACATACATTTCATCATTAACAGAAGATTTAATGAGAGCTAATGCTTTGGCATTTTTAACTTCCCATTTTTCTAGTGTAGCTGCATCTATGGGTTTATTTGGCTTAATATCGCCATGACATATATCATTCCAAAGTTAATTATAAATTAGAGTGCTTTCGATGAGGCATTGACATGTTTTGTAAGATTTTGTGCCTTTAAGTTTGTCAGAATCAAAAAGCAAATTAATAAACTTTGACATTGTAGTGTTGGAGTTTCACACCAAGAATCAGGGTCAGAAAAAATATCAAGATGGGCAACACAACATGTAACACACTACGCAAAAAGTGATCTATCGGGGCTTGGCCTTGACCCTTGTATAGTCATTGAAATAGGAGGAAAATGACTGAGCTTTGCACTCGACTGTAGTCAATTTCTCAAAAATTTACAAGATAACTTTCGAAATTTGACTTTTACAATGCTCTTGTAATTCTTGGTAAAAAAAAAAGTTACCCCCCTCAAAGTAAAATTACTTTGAGTTACAATGTGATGAATCCAAAATGACAAAATAAACAAATAGAAAAACGTCTTGTTTCTCCGTTCCCAAAAAAAAAGTTATTGTGCCATAAACAATCTGGACATTTTTAAATCTTGCATTTATAGTGTTCTGGCTTGTCACAGACAAGGACATCTGAAGCTTGATGTTCATATCTTGAGCAACATTAATCCATAGTGGACCATTACGTGATACCCCATTGCATATGCAATTTTCAATCCCAAAATTCAACATCAAATCCAGATTTTCCTATGAATGGATTTGTTGTATCCCTTCTGGTGTGCAGCATACACCCTTGAACCAACAAAGATAACAAACATGAGAGGAATTTTAATCCCGAATTAATTCAAAGAAATTAGAGTACTCATAGGACATATATTTCACACAAAACACTCCATATCTCAAACTGTGAATAGGTGGATTTGCAGCATCATCCACCGGGTTGATGATGGTGTAGACTGGTTTAGATTTTCCTCCATACTTTACGCTCTTGAAGCCCACCGTGCAATTGAGGATGACATTGCAGACATGGCAGACCTCTAAGCATTCACGTTGCTGTTACTGGTAGATGTGTCATGCATATATTCCTCCACTTCAATTGGTGTTCATGGTGTTGTCACGTAGCAGGTCCAGAGATCGAACCACATTGAGTCCACATTCCTCTTTGAGGATTTAATCAATAAAAAATCTTAAAAACTGATAATCTATGGTTCGAATTAGGGATTGAAGGGATTAAAGACACAAAATTGAAAGCCACATCTGAATCCGCGAGAAAATGTCGAGGGTTTGAAGCCGATTGATGAGAAAATTGAAGCTGATCTCAAGCTAAATTTGTCTTTGGATGGTGATTTTAAAGCTTTTGTTGTGTTTTGATGAATAACAAGAGAAATATTCAGATGAAATTTCCTGGAAATCACTTTCACGCTTTCATGCATTCACTAGTAAAAGTCAGGTTTGAATGGGAGTTTCTTCAGAGATCATACCTGAAGTGTGAATGTTGTTGTCACAGTGAGGGCAATGAAGACAAAGAGTTCTCGGACGACAAAGACGGATGTGATCATGGGGATTTGGATAAAATTTTAATGACAATGAGTTCTCAGAAGATAGAGACAGGAGTGATCATAGGGACGAGATTAAATCTTTTATGTTGTTTGTCGACACTGTAATTTAGTGTGGAATCGTTGGATCAATGCCTCATACTCTTTCAAGTTCCTTGTAGAAGCATAGAGGGATGCATAAAGACCACATGATGGAGAATTGATCCTTTGATCACATTTTGGGGTGGATGAAGCAGTGCAATAACATAAATTCAAGATACAGAGGCAAATTTTTTATAAATAAAAATGATTTTCAGATTTAAAAATCTAAAATCAATGATAAAATTTATTTTCCTTTTAAGCAAAAAACTGGACAATTTCCATAGCAATCATTTGTTGATTAATTCAATGGATTTTTCTAGGAACTTGTAGAGCTGGAATCTGCTATTCACATCAACTACATTACCGAAGCTCTGATACCACAATAATGGCAGAAGTTTCCTTAGACACATAATTTTATTAATAAGAAAAGCAATTACATCTGGAATTTTGCAGGACTTTACACCTGAACAAAAAAACCCTCTTGCAATGAGCTATTTATAAGCTCAATGCCCTAACTACCTCTAATTATGGATCACTTATAAAATAACAAGTGTCCATTTACAATAAAATCTATTCAAACAACTTACTAACAATTCTCCTAAATTAGAGCCTAAGATACAACACATTTGTAGAGTCATATCTTTTTACAACAATATTCTAATTCTAAATGTCTACATTTAATAACTAAATATTCTAGATTAATAATTATTAATTTAAAATCTTAAATTAATAATTATTTTATTCTAACTTTATAACCTATGATAATATTTTATTTTTAATCATCTAACATACATAAGGCCAAGTGTATCTCCTTGGGGTGCACTAGTTTTGTTTGTAAGGAAGAAGGAAGGTACTCTCAGATTATGTATTGATTATAGGTAGTTGAAGAAGGTGAATATCAAGAATAGACATCCATTGTCATGAATTGATGGTTTGTTTGATCAACTAAAGGGACCAACAATGTTTTCAAAGATTAATATGAGTTCAAGATATCGTCAAGTGCACATCAACAAAGAAGACATCTACAATACTGCATTCCATAGAAGGTATGGGTACTATGAGTTTGTGAGTGTTCCTTTTGGTCTTACCAATGCTCCAACCACCTTCATGTGTTTGATGAAGAGAGTTTTTCACACTTATCTGGAAAAGTTTATGATAGGCTTCATTAATGATATATTGGTATATTCAAAAAATAAGGAGGAGCATCTAGAGCACCTAGTAGCAGTTTTAATATGGCTGAGAGAGCATCAATTGTATGCCAAGCTCATCAAGCGTAGTTTCTTTTAGACTCAGTTTCATTACTTGGGACATGTTGTTTCCAAGGACCCGGGGATAACAATGTACCCAGAAAATACTAAGGATATCATGGAGTGGCCAACTCCAAAGAATGTGGCTGAGGTTAGATCATTCATTGGACTAGAAGTTTATTACATGTAGTTCATCATGAACTTTCCAACATTGGATATTCTATTACATATTTGTAGAGGAAAGGGAATAAGTTTGATGGAATGAGGAGTGCGCAAATAGCTTTTATTAGTTAAACATTTTCTTACAAATGCTCCAGTTTTGAAGATTACAAATCTTGATAAGGAGTTTGTGTTTTGTACATATGCTTCCAAGCAAGGACTTGGTGGAGTCCTAATGCAAGAAGGGTGCATGGTTTGCTATGAATCAAGGAAGTTGAATGAGCACAAGTAGAATTATGTGACTCATGAACTTGAGTTGGCAACCATTATTCATGCATTGAAGATGTGGAGACATTATCTTCTTGGCAGGAGGTTCATCTTGATGAGCGATCGAAGTGGATTGAGGTGCTTCATTGAACAACCCAATCTAAATGCAAGGCAATCAATATGGTTGAATACTCTTAGTGAATTTGATTTTGAGATTAGGTACATCAATGGGAAAGAGTAGAGGGTTATGGATGCCCTCAAAAGGAGAGTGCATGTGAATCATATTTCAATTGTGACTTCTTATGGGACATATTTAAAAGAGAGGAAATTACATGTAGGGAAACATGATAAGAAGTACCAACAACTGAAGTACATGTTGCAACAACAAGGTGAAGATGATAGGGATGAAGAGTATTACCTCACAGAAAATGGCTTGGTTAGATTCAAGAGCATGATATATGTTCCATATATCAGTGAGTTGAAGAAGCTTATATTGAGAGATTTTCATGTCAAGACATATTCACGTCACCTAGGATACTAGAAGACTTTGACAGCTATCAAGAAGTTATATTATTGGCCAAATTTTGAGAAAGAGGTGGATGAGTTTGTTGCAAGGTGCTTGGACGGTCAACGGGTAAAATTGTAATGCAAGCATCCAACTAGTCTATTGTATCCTATTTATATTCTAGAATGGAAATGGGAGTTCATTTCCATGAACTTCATTTTAGGATTGTTG
>APFE031441433.1:0-10921 GCA_000404065.3 Pinus taeda
GAAGAGACCCCTCTGGTCCAAGTAGATTTACTTGAAGCAGATAAGAGAAAAACAAAAAGAGTTAAATCTTCTAAAAAGCTTCAATTTGATGACCAGGTCTCAGAGTTTGTCTTCAAGCCAAGAAGACCTGTGACTACATTTAAGAAGGTTACAAGAGGTAGAGCTAGAAGCAAGTGAGATAGAGGAGGTAGTATAATTCCTTGAGGAGACTGTGGTTCCATCCGTACAATCATCACTAGTGCACAAAGATGACAGAGGCAAGGCAGTTATCACTCATGAGGAGGAATGTAGCTTTGAGGATGTCAAAAATAAATTGGTGTCTGCCAACCTTGAGATTGACCAACTCAAGGAAAGGGCAAGGAAACATGCAGTTGAAAAAGAAAATTTCAAAAGAGTAAAATCCAGTTGGGAAGATGGAAAAGTTTCAAGATATGAAGTAGTGGGCAGTCATGCTCTATATTTCACTTGGACCGTCCCTGCAATAAAAGAGGCAAGATATGTCAGAAGGGTCAATGAAAAATTAAGAACTAAAATATGAATGATGAAAAGACAGATTGAAGATTTGAAGATTCAATTGAATGAACCGAAAGAACAGTCTCAGCATAAATGAACCTGACAGTAAGTGAAGAAATTTTGACACAATTTTGATGTGAAACTTACTTTTTGAAGATTGAAGATTATTTTTGGATGGAAAATGTCAGTTTTTTTTGGCTCATTAGCATATGGAGAAGCCATTAAAAATCCCAAGAATGAAAAAAACTGTGTTTTTGACTCACACAGCAGTTTCGTAGCACGCTAGGAAACTACTGAAACTGCCAGTTTTGTTTTTATGGATTAATCTTGAAATTAAATGGGGGACCATTGTGAAAGTATATTGCTACAGAGACAAAAAAAGACCACTTTAGAATTCTTGAACCTTAAGCAAAGGCAAATCCAAGAGATGAGGAACATATGGAAACTCCAAACCCTGTGCTACGAAAATAACAGTCATTTCGTAGCTCAGATAGTTTGTCAGGCTTTAGGTAGCATTGAAGAATTTTTTGTCTTAACACGAGTCTATGAGCTGGATCTGAGGATTAATTCAATGCATCACATGTGATTAAAGAAGACAATAGGGTTAGCAAACTTCAAAGAACCTTCTTGGAGACTAAAGCAGAAATACAAGGGCAGTTTCCTAATATCCAAGAACAGTCAAAGGACAAGCAATCAAAGGCCAACATGGAGTTTAAATTCATCACTCAAGCCAAAGATGGAGAAGGAAAGCTATCAAAGAATGAGTTTACTTCATAATTAAGTTTGTTTCCAGCATAATAAGGAGTTACAGTCCTAGTTGTATTAGGTCTCTAAGACTGCTAGTTAACAGTTAGTTGTATTAAATAGTTTGTTTAAGGATCAATAGGTGTTAGGTCAAGTGAAATTAAAATTCCCCTCATGCTGGAGGAAGGAATCCAAGCTTGTAATGAACTCTATATATGACAAGAGATGTAATGCACCAAGGGTTGGAATTTTTTTTGAAAAAACACTCATATTGTGTCATTGTAGAAGACTATGTTTTTATGAAATACAAAGTTTGGCTTTACTTCTCAGGATTCAAAAAGAGTTCAATGCTTGCTTGTTTTTATGATTGTCCTCATTTCCTCATTTGCATTAGTATGAATGTATGTTACTTAGAACTCATTGGCAATGCTCTAACTTCCTTCATGCATTTGTAAACTGTGTTTCCTACATGTTCTTCTATGTTAACTGATATATTGAACTCTTGATGCCCTGACTTCCATGTTAAGCTAATATTGTTGTCATATTAAACATTTTCTGACTCCATAAGCCCAATGGATGTTTATTGACTGTGTTTCAACCATTCACACTCCTTTTGTTTTATAGAGTTATCCATCTAATCTTTTACTAAAATCTTTAACCTAGTGAGAGAGCCCTCTCAGGTTGAGGAGGCTAAGCCTCAACCAAAAGTTGGTTTGAAACAGTTACTCAAGGTCTTCCTAGTCAGCAGCCTATCAGGAGAAGGTTTTGTGATAACATGTTCCACTTCCAGTTGTTTCATTCTCTGGCTACAAGTATTTCTTAACTTTCATTGATGATTTCTCCAGACACACTTGGGTATACTTCTTAAAACTCAAGAGTGGAGTCTTTAACATGTTCTTGGCCTTTAAGGCCTTTGTTAAGAAACAATCTGGACATCAAATTCTTAAGCTAAGATCAGATAATGGTGGAGAATATGTTAACAACAAATTCATCAACTTTTTCACTGAACATGGAATTCAAATGCAGCATATTGTTCCATATACTCCACAACAAAATGGTGTAGCTGAAAGGAAGAATCACACCTTAAAGGAAATGGCTAATTGTATGCTTTTTTTTTGCTAAAGCAAGAGTCAGACCTTCTATTTCATTAATTATTAAATAAAATACATAAAATACAACATTCCTCAGTAAGATGTGGACCAAGGAGAAAACCCAACACTAACTGTTAACGGGCCAGAGGCAAAAGCCCCGATCCCTGCAACCAAACCTCAAAACTCTCCGGAAACCGGCAAGCAAGAATCTAGAGTCAGACCCAAAGCCGAACAATGTGATATTCTATAAAGATTTCATGTCTGCATAACTCACAACCCGCGAATATGTGGAATGTATAAGAAAGGTGCTTCCCGCCAAGAGTACTAAACACTAACTCCTCCCGCCATTTTCCTGACTAGCATCTTTAATCTCAACCGTTGAACTTTCTCGCCCGATCCTACAACTATGGCCAATATTGTTGTGCTTAGAAGCACAATGTTTACCCATATGGACCCACCAACATGCTCGATCAATCACATCCGTAGATCCGCCTTGCAAGATCCGACGGTTGAGGATCATATCGCACCGGTCTACATCACTAAAAAATAGTGTGTGATGAGGGTGGTATTCCATCCGACCCCATTGCCATGTGGGGCTCGTTGAATGGAATTGCTCCCATAGGAAAAACCACTTCCCTCTTGCAAGGCTTGCGATCACCGAAAAACCACCTAAAACGCAGTATTACGAACAAAGAAGAAAAACCCCGGGTTTCGAGGCTGCCGAGAGTTCTCGGTTTCCGGCCTCTCGCTACATCTACTCTACCTGAACCACTGTGAGATGAAGCTCCCGCCATCCTTCCTGTCATCCAAAAAACTGAATCGCCCAGGTTGCTATCTCTAGGAGCCGCTATGAAAGTATTGACCCGTGGCAATTCGCCTTTAATCTGTTCTGAGGTAGCTCTTGCAAATTCATTGCAACCCTATTTTCTATGCAGATCACTCCTTGATTGACTAGAAGATCCGCCAATTTATTGTCCATTCTTCGCACATGTTTAAAACTGACTGTTCGAAGGCACTGGAGGTGACTGTGAATCCATTGAAAGACCTAGATCAGCATCCAGTTTCTTGAGGCTTTTTCTGGCTTCGTACCTGTTGATGCCTCGAAAATCGCTGCAACAACATCGGGGATAACCACCCGGTCCAGACCTTAAAGGCAGCTCCTTTTCCGTTTGGTGTGGTGGCTCCGACTGGATATAATGGGACCAGTTTCCCAATGATTGGTGAATAGGATGGATAAATGATTGGTTCTATGATATCTAATGATAATGGATGGATGGTCTAATCTAAAAAGTAAAAATCTAAATAACTATTCTATCCCGGGAAATTTCTATTTCTAAGTGCAACGTTTGATAATCTCTATTCACAAATAAGCATATAGATGACTCTATTTGATAAACAAAGACATTCCTTCATATAATAATTGCTTTGTTCAAATAGTTGAACAAAGTAATCAATAAAACCTTTTTACACTTATCCTTTATATATCACTGACACATATATGACTAAAAGAATAACATCCCTTAAACATCCAATAGTGAAAAATACAAGGAATGCTGGTGAAAACACATACATATATTCAATGATAGCAAGAGTAATCAAATAACGATTCACATAAAAGAATGAAACTAGATCATAGATAGTAGTACCATATGTGTTGTAAATCATTCCCGATATCAATCGCAATTCGAATTCCTTCTTTCAACTCAGAGATACTTTCATATCAAGGCAATAGTGCACATCCACATAAAAGCTTCTTTGTTAAAATTTGGAATACTGGCCCAGTCTTTATAAAAAAATATACCAGAAGTACAACAATGCAACTTTCAGGTTTTAGTCTTATACAAAAACTGAGGACCCTTTCCAAATGCATGAAAGGGTCTATAAATACTTAATTAATCTAACTAATTACAAAATAAAAGTGCTATTTAATTGGTACAACTATGCTATGAATATCTCCTCAAAATTGGCTTGTCCTCAGTCGGCAGCATGATTCATTGTTTTTGAAGATCTCCCCTCGGCTTGAGCTGGCAGATATCTAACATCAGTTGCAACTCTGGAGGGCGACTTAGGCAAGAATTTAGATGAGATGAATATGTAGCATCTTGGATCTCGGGGATCATGCAACTGATGGCATCAGTTAAACATTTAAGTGCGGCCCTCTGACTGTATGGCTTGATTAAGAAAAACCAAAAGGCATCCCAAGTTAAACTTTGGATGCCAGTGATTAATCTTCCTTTCTTTTCCAATTCCTGATTGCATGTTTGTTCCAAGACTTTGGCTGATGTCAATTTTCTTGGATTACACTGTGAAATCATATTAGACAGATAAAGAGTGTCATTGACAAATTCAATTAAATTGCTAGTAGATAACCGACATCTTGAGGTTTCTCTTTCTGCCTTCATTAGTTGCGTCTGCCATTCTAGGAACAAGATGTCTTTGTGTGACTCTGAAATTTTGGGCAGATCCGAAGCCTATCCTTCAAGGGAGTCTTGCCAAGCAAGAAAACTGGTTAAGGTCTCATCGGTCTGCTCTAAATCCTGTCTAGCTTCAACTGATTTATAAACTATTGATGTAGTAAGCTCACAAAGAGGTTCAGCCAGAGAAATGTTATGACATAGCAGTTTGAGCTGTGTAATCAATGCCTTATTGATTTGTAGAGCTTCTGTTCTGAACTCTGTTATTTGAGGGAGGCTCCTGAACTTTTCTACTTCTTGTGATAGTTGAGCGATTTGCTTATCCTTAGTCTTGCTCATTTTTTCATTCATCGCCTTTAATCTAGCCAATGCTTCGGACAATTCCTTTTGTTTCTGTACTGCACTCGAATCTATCCTTTGTTTTTGTCTGAGCAATTTCTCATTCAATTGGCTGTTTGTCTGCCATTGTGTTGATAGTTGCTGTTCCAATTGTTCTATTTTCCGTTGTGCTTCAAACATTTGACTGCAATGAACCAATCATTTGATCTTTTTCCTTAAGGAGACTGCTCACTTCGGAGGCTTTGTCCATGGTGGCTGCCGAATATGCTTCGGCATACTAGGAGAGTTTCGTAAGGTCATTGGAAGGGTTCAATTCCTCCTTCCACACCACATTAGCCATCTCTGTTTGATCTGGCAAAAGGGAGATTGATCAAGTCTCCTCCATTTCCTCTATCTTTTCACTACAGCCCTGTGTTTAGGACTGTAAAAGACATCTAATGGTGTTATGTCTTCTATCTGTAAAACAATATGATCGGATGGGTCTTTGGGAATTATTTCTGCATCTCTGCTACTGGGTAGGCCGTTGGTCCCTTCACTTGGAACTGTAGTCGTGGTTGTTTCTTGACTGACTGTCACTTGGGGTATGCCGAATCCTCGCGGAGTCTCAGGATTGTTTATAATATAGTCAAATTTTTGCCACTCTTGCAGGAGTTTGGGATCAATTTGAGTCTCTAAATCAATAACTTCACTATCCTGCTTCTTTTCTTTCTCCCGCTCTGTTTTCTTCTCTTTTCCTTTTTCTGACTCTTTTCCTTTTTTGGGAATTTTCTCAGTAGTAGGAGGCTCACCAATACTCTTCTGCTCAGGCTCGCTTGACTTAGTTGTTGGTGTAGTAGCCAATAAATCCATAGGCAGAGTTTGCAACCTCTGTTCTTTGAGCTTATTGAATTCTACCAGTCCTTCATCATTATATCTCATCCTGGCCAATGTTTTAACCTGAGACAATGATTTTGCTAAAGAAAATGAATCATCAAATTCATCTTTTTCATGTTCTAACTTAGTAAGTTTGGCGTGTTCAAGCACATTATAGACAATCTTCCAGGGATCGAATGCCTATTAGGAATGGTCGCAAGATTAAGCATTCTTATTTTCCTTGCCTCCTTCTCAGCATGTTTCCAATCAAGTATGGTATAAACACCGCATCGCAAAGGGAATATGGGCCATAGCTGCTTTTTGGAAATCAGAAGAGTTTTGGATGTTCCAGCGGTTGTGATTTGGTAAGCTAATTCTCTTGCCAACAATTTATCCGGTACATACAATGGGAAGACATGGGGTCTTGTGGTGCTACCAAACACCCGTATATATGTGAATTTATCTTTCGCGAACCAATTTCCCACAACAGTCAAGTCAACTTCTGCCTCCTCGGAAATCCTTGGGGCAGGCTTATCAAAGATAGCATAATAGGTAGGCAACATGAAACCATTACAGATTTGATACAAGTGGTATTTATAATGTGCCTTCCATAACATCTGATGATAGATGTGGACTGGTTTAGGGTCCTGTGGCGTCCACCTCCATCCCAGTATCGGGTTTCGGAATTAAAGCAAAGGATATCCATAACATAAGCACTGTAATAGAAGGGGGGAATAGTTCTGGTGGTTTTGCGTGATTTGAATCTAAAATCAAGAATTGCAGAGGCTAACTTATCAAACAATATATTCGCCCAATCCATGACATAACTACTAGTTGTTGCTTCCATTAAAGGAACCATTTCGATATCAAATTTTGCTGAATCATGCATTCCCCATATCCTACACATCATTGCCCCAACGTAACAATAAGGAGATGCTAAGGAGTCCATGGAGTACTTACCCAATGATTCACGTTTGTGCTTTGCGGGATTCTGTCTCCATTGTCTAATTGGGGCTGATTCTGTTTCATTATCCTCTGCAAATTTCTCCAGAAAATCTTTGTTGTATTTGTTGTCAGGTTCGGGAAAATGGTACATTTTCCTCAAGTCGTTAGGCTGAAATGAATCGAAAACTCTTCCATCAACTGTACAAAAGGTGTCATGCGGAAAGAGTTATTTTTGCGGACAAACCTAACCTCCCTAGGAGTCTAAGACTCTCTAGTGACAAACAAACCAAACAAGAGCAATCCTTCTCTAAACACACGTTATTCTATGAGAGACCAAGTGTTTTCCGATCTTACCTTAGGTCCAACGCTTGTTGTAGCAGTCCAGCCTTGCTGATCCAGATGAGCTCCTCCTTCACTTTAAGACCTGCATACACTAACAAAGCAAACGATTACATAACACCTGAATATTTCATAAAACAAAGCATATTCATCACATAGACCAAGGAGTACATGAAATAATTCATTAACAACAAATCATTGAGAAGAATGGACTTATTTGTATTAAGGAAACAAAAAAGGAACCATTACAACCTGAGCCTTGGTGTTGTGCAAGCTCCTCCCAGGGTCCAGCAAGAGATTTCCTCTACTTTGACAAGCTCACCCACTCCCACTATAGCAACAAGGAAGGATAGTGATCTCCTCACAAGTCAACAAATGGAAGTCCTAATTCCAGCAGCATTTACCCTTTAGAATGTTCAGCTTTCAACCTCCCCTCCTTTGGCCCAATGCCTATATTTATAGTATTCTAGGGAAGTTATTCAGTTCCAACATCAATGGGATACTCCCTCTTTTGGATGGGGTAGCTCCTCTCTTGATGGGATAAGTTCCTCTATCATAGGGAGGCATGAACCATCTGGAGGCGCTCAATACATGTCAAACACTCTTCTAGAAAGCTCTAGAAGTGACCACAAGTAACTTTTTTAAGATGAAACTCGCGCCTTTTGACCTTTACAGGGGTACGCACCCATCCTTTGGCTTACATAGCGTACACGTACGCAGGTACAGTGTGTTTGGGGTGCGTACACGCAGGCAAGGTAGAGAGAACTGCGTACCCAGAGATAAACATGTTTTTAAGTGACTTTCTCTCTTTTTGAAGTTTGACATGAAGAGCAGAGGTATGAGGCTTGACAAGGAGGATAATATGACTATTGATGGAGCCATATTAACTGTAGATAGTCATGGTGACAAATTTCAGTGTAACAGATTGCCCCTAAAGTACGAAGCCTGTAATGGATAAGGGTTTTATATCATATAGGAAGGGTGAAGTACTTTATCATTTCGAGGATCATCTTGTGGAGAGCCCGGTCAGAACCTGCAATTTTCAACACAAAATACATGTATAAGATCATATCATCGCTGAGGTAGGCATTCCCATACTCAGATCAAAAACTTTAACTATTGGACTAACCACTCTGATACAGGAATGATTTCATAATACATCATAATTATAGACTCGTGTAGACACAGTATGGGCGCAGCCATCTGTTTATGATTGGTCTACAACATAATGAATACAAAACTCCTCGCAGTCTGGATGGTGGAAACTAGATCCAGGGTCTTCATCTCTACTTCCCGAATTGGTACGATTCTAGCCATGTGAATAAATGAGTCGATGTCGAACATGGTAGAAACCACTTGATTACCAGTAAATGATGTAAACTGTTAACAAGTGTGAGAGAGACCACTAGTGATGTTAATAGTTCTCAAAGTACCCAGCACAATCCATGAGATGTGAATGAATGAGTCGATGTTGAACATTTCATGGAATTCTTCGATCGCAAGTCAATGATGAAAACTGACGTCGAAGGCGAGAAACCTGCCATTGATGCATGAAGACTCCAAGGCATTGACGATTTCTAAGTCAACTTTCTAGATAATGTGCTGATGTTGATAGAAAGCAACCCGTCGCAGGCAAGCCTACAACACGAAATCATAGTTCAAGTTGAAGAAATGTTGCTGCAAGGACTGACTCAATGATGACACAATGGATGATAGGTATTTTGCAGTTGAATGTTTTGTTTACAGACCTCTTGAACACATAATGACACAACAGATGGCTTGGTGATAAATGACTCAAAGTTAACTCCCATAACCCGGCTAAAAATGTCAAGTGATTTTGGTCAACTGTGAGGTAAGGGATTTCCCAACCCAGGTGGACGAATAAGTGTCGTGTTCAAGAGCGGTAATAAGGTTTTCTTCGAGACAAAAGATATCAAATAGGCTCATTCTTCTCATTTTTCCCCCACCATTTCTGGCAAGTTCCTCTTTATTTTTTACAAGCTTGAGGAGGATAACATATGCTTGTTTGTAAGCTCATCCTTCGGATGAGTCCAACTTAGTTTTTGATGCGAACCCTAAAAGGAGTGGTATGTTCCTGTTTGTAATAGAACAGGTCCTTTACTGTGAAATTTTAACGAGTCCAGTATAGGAGAAACTCGGCGTTTTTCATATTTAGAGAGTCTGAAAAACTTAGAAGACTCCAGATTGAACTTTTTCGTAAATTTGTGTCTTCTAAGCCCGAAAAAGTATAAAAATAATACTTGAGAGAACCGCTTGATCTTTTACGACCAAGGAGTACTTTTTGTAATTAGTGCCTCTGATCCGAAAAAGTAAAAAAGCGATCAATGACATGTCGTTTTATGACCAATATCGAATTTGAAATGACAAAAACCCGGAAACCTTTTCGTGTTTTTACGGTCAGAAAAGGGCTGTAAGAGGACCGTCTTTTTAGTTTCGTTTTAACGAGCTTAAAAAGAAAAACTCGGCAATCTTTTCATGTTTTAGGAGTCAGAAAAGAGCTTAAAGGTGACTCAAATGTTTTTTCGTTGAAAATGACTGATTTCGCCTGAAAAATCTGTTATCCTGAACAAAACTCAAACATTACTCATACCTGTTTAAAAATGGTTAAAAATGTCGCAAAAAACACCTTTTCAAAGTGAAACATAAACAAATTTGGAATTTATTTACTAAAATTTTTTATAAAAAGGACTTTTACCATTCATTTTTATCGTTTGAGATTTGGGTGAGAAAAAGGGGCTTTTGACCAGAAACTTCCCGTGAATATTGTGGAAAATCTGTCTGTCAAAATCGAACGCCGTCTCCTCCAGGTAATCCACATCATCCTACTCTTCATTTTTATCCATTTGAAATTGTTTTTTAGGGGTTGATTTTTATTTTTAGGAGGTTTTTAGGTTTCAAAACCCACGCGCGAGGGCCCACGGGTTTACCACAGGGGACCCGCGTACCCCGACTTTTTTTCAATGGGAAAAAAGTCAGGGGTATGCACCTACCGTGAAGGCAAGGTGCGGGCTTCACGCACTGTCCCTAACAAGAGGGTACGTACCCCACGCAAAGGTTTGTAAAAACCTAACTAACTCAAAAAATTACCCAAAGAAATCAATTTTATGTATTCTAAATCGCCTTTTTACTTGGATGTAGGATAAACATCATGCTTGATTGGCGAGAATGGGAGCATGAGGATGTAAACCTTGCCGTGATGAATCATCAACCTTCGATTGATGCATTGAAGGCATGTGGCTTATACAAATTCTAGGCCATACTTGGCATGAGGGCCCAGGTGGACTTTTTGCAGTGGTTGGTTGATAGATGGAGTATACAGGACCAGTGCTTCTTTATTGGTGGGCACTAGCTCGAAATCGAGCCAGCAAATATATACTTTTTGACTGATTTTCCTAGGAGAGGTGAACATTTGACTCTATTCGGGGTCAGGGTAGGTGGCCAGTCTGTCGAGAGCCTCCAGCTAGAGTACTGCAACGTCCAGAACCGAGACAAAGGGATAGATATCAAAACCATATCCCATCCTGAACTCATGGTTATTGGGTTTACAGTTACCAGACTCTACGGTAGCGCAGCGTTACACATAGCCACTGGATCCAAGATGTGGATGGCAGTCGATTGCTTTCGAGGCACCATTTTCAACTGGTGTGATGATGTGTTGGCCAA
>APFE031441433.1:26148-59253 GCA_000404065.3 Pinus taeda
CCTTTTGACCTTTACAGGGGTACGCACCCATCCTTTGGCTTACAGAGCATACAAGTACACAGGTACAGTGTGTTTGGAGTGCGTACACGCAGGCAAGGTAGAGAGAACCTGCGTACCCAGAGATAAACATGTTTTTAATTGACTTTCTCTCTTTTCGAATTTTGACATGAAGAGCAGAGGTATGAGGCTTGACAAGGAGGATAATATGACTATTGATGGAGCCATATTAACTGCAGACAGTCATGGTGACAAATTTCAGTGTAACAAAAGGTCCTATTAGAAACAGGAATTTGTTCGACTACCCATCTGACCACATCAGTGTAAGGGAGAATTTTCTCCCGAGCTGCTATCCTGTGTAAAAATGAGCCAGCCAAATCTTTCAGCGAGGCTTCTGATTTATTATTCGAGCCTGCAGTAGCTTCTTATTTTGTTTCCTCTAGTTCTTCTGCCTCAATTAAATTATAGATGCTCTGCCAACTTGTATTTCCAAGGCCGAGACATGCAGTGTCTGAAATTAGGCCCTTTTTCCTTGGTCCTAGGTCACTGGTGGGCTGGGCTGTTACTGAAGGGGCTGCTGCTACAGCAGATCTCTTGGATTTCTTTCCCATTTGCTTAAAACTTGATACTTCGACGGAATTCTGCACAGGGAAGGAAACCAGTGTGATACAGAGAAATGGATAACAAAAGCCAATATGAAAGAGTTATATCTTTTAACGAATAATCGAAAATCATCGTGAAATTTCCGCAGATAGAATCTAAGTGGAAAATCTCGACATAACTGATTCATTAATTGGCCGCTTCACCTGTCAATCATGATAAGGGAACTTTTAAATATCCATCATAACGTCTATATGGTGAATAATTGATTCAAGCATGGCTTAGATATTTGGCGGCTAATCCCATTTGATGATTGGCGACGTGAAAGGGAGGGTTTACATAATAGTCCAAAATATCGTTCAATCACCAAAGGTGATATGATGCATGCCAATCTTTAATCTACTTAGAAATGCGCGCCATGATTTAATGCATCACAATTGGGATAGGGCTCGGGTCACTTTATTTGCGCCATAGCGAAATCACCGATTGCCGATAGCGATACGCCTTATCGCATTGGAGGATTTGAAGGTGTCACGGTTAATGCATTGATTACCACAGTCGATTGCCGATAGCGATACCCTTTATCGCATCGGAGGAATGGGGGGTACCTTATATATAACGCGCTTTGCCTTTCTCCGATATCCGATAGCGATTTCCCTTTTCGGATCAGAGTAATTCAATGGGCCTTTATTTATGCTTCTCCTATTATTGCGATATACGATCTTGCGATCACTTTATCGTAACAATAAAAGCTTTATGATTTGTTAAAAAGACCCATTTTATCATTGTTTAAAAGGGATATCATATTTGAGTCAGGCCTTTTGATGAGGGTTTTTCCTAAAAATAAGTTAATACCAATTTATTCACACATCTATGTTTAAAAGGGACCCATTTCATATTATGATTTTAAAAGAAAAATTTTAAGAAATGGGGGGTTGTTGTACAGCACAACAATTGGCGATTCACTGGAGAAACAGTTATCTCTGGGAAAAGTTAAGATATTTAAACTTTTTAATCTGAAAATCTTTATCCGAGCAAAAAAAATCTAATATAACTAGGCAAACATAGATTTTGACTGTAATGATAACTATTTCTGCTATTCTCTTCTCATGTTACAATTAAATACATTCTATGTTTTAAATTAGCCTTAATTGGTTGTTAATGATAAAACAAAAACCTTTCCAACTTAGCCTTATAATGACTCCTTTGCCATAGGTAGAGCCTCTCCTGCTAGCAAATGTCTATAGTCTTGACAGGGATACCTTTTAACCATTTGATCGTTCATTATTCCATCCATTTCAGATTATAATTAAAAAGAATGAATTCAGAAATATGTTTTCATATTTTTGTATCATTTTCCTTTTCTTTATTTCGTAAGATAAAAAGCCATTGTCCTGGTTTGGTAGCCAGCTATTTGACAATGCCATTCACTGGTGATAATTTAACTGAACAAGCTGGCTCGTGATGAGACCCCTTGTCTTATAATTATAAGCCATTACCCTGTTTTGATATGCAGTATTGGTAATGTCAGTTGATCTATTTCACTATGATCATGGTAAGCAGGCTTGTAATAAGACCTCTTATCTTTTACCTCAAGTATATTTTAGAATTACACTATGAGTAATTATAACCCTTGATGAATGGGGTGAACAATTTTCTCCTTAAGAGAAGATGGATGGCACGATAAGAGTTGAAGATGCTAAGATTGAATCAGTATCTGTTTTTTATTGGTAAGCATTTTCAGGTTGCTTAAAAACATTAAAATAGTTTACAATACTTCTAATCTTTGAGAAGAGTTTTACAAAAATAAGATGGGGTTTCAGAATCTAAATAAACCTAATTTCCTAGAAATCTTCCTTTCGTTTAAGGCTTCCATTTTAAAAGAAAATATCATAACTGTTTCTTTTGAGAAACTTTTCAATACAGTAAAGACCAATGGAAGGCTAACTTTATTTTTCTACAATCCTAAAAATCTAAGCTATGTACAGAAATTTGATTGAAAATTGAATATTTACAAAGGGAGAAGGGGTTACCTCCTCAATTGAAGAATTTTTTCAAGATAAGGCCGTTAACAGGAAGAGAGTCTCTCTTTCCTGATAGATCTTGCAGTATGAAAGTAGAAGGGCCTATCTTCTCATTGATTTGAAATGGTCCGAGCCACATTTTCTGGAATTTTGTGTGTTTTCCTTTATCCTCATGTGCTTTGTCCCATTTCAAAACTAGATCACCAACTTGTAATTGTTTTGGACTGGTTGAAGTTGTATCAAAATATGACTTGATAATTTGCTGATGTTTTGCATGTATAATTCTGGCCTTCTCCCTTTCTTCTTCTAGTTTCAAAATTTGATCGTGTCTTAGTTGAATAGAAGATGAGGGACTTCTTCAATAAACTGTACTAAAGCTAAGGATGGAAGCACTAAATTGGCTGGTATGACAGCTTCCTTTCCATACACTAGATTGAATGGAGAAGTGGCTATAGAGGTTTTTTGAGTTATTCTATCAGCCCATAGTGCAAATACCAAAGATTTATGCCAGTTTTTATGATTCTGTTCAATATTTCGCTTAATAATTCTAATAAGGTGTTTATTGGTGGATTCTGCTAAAGCATTTCCCTGAGGGTAGTAGTTTGCAGAATACCTCAATTTAAATCCCCTTTTGATAGCGAACTCAAACATAGAATTTCCAGAGAAATAAGATGCATTATCAAAAACAAGAGCATTCGGGACACCAAACCTGGTAATAATGAATTGATCTATGGATTCCATAATTGCCTCAGAGTTTGTTGTCTTTAAAGGAATTGCTTCAACCCACTTTGTAAAGTAATCAGTGGCAGTAAGGATATACTTATGTTGTTTGGATGAAAGTGGAGTGATTTCTCCAATGATGTCCAATCCCCATTGCTCAAAAGGTTGTTCAATGTTGACTGGTTTCAAAGGGAAAGCTGACTTTCTTTGTCTTCCACTGGATGTTTGACAGCTTTGGCATTTCCTTACATGTTCATGAGTATCTCTGAACAAGGTGGGCCAGTAATACCCAGCATGAATGATTTTGTGCGCTGTGGTTTCAGCTCCAAAATGTCCTCCTGCTAGTCCATCATGAAGTTCCTGCAAAAATTTTTGTGCTTCAGGTTTTTCTAAGCATCTTAATAAAATTGAATCATAATTTCGCCTGAACTATACATCATCTACAATTATGAAGTTTTTTTCTTTTAATCTAATGGCACATTTGTTTTTATAGGAGAGGTTGGAAGGAGCATACCCATTTGTTAAATAGAAAATCAGATCTTTATATTGTGATTCAGGACCTGTGGTACTTATCTCATTGATTTCTTCAGTATCCTCTGTACTTTCAGATTCTTGAATGTTGGATGCTCCTGCGAACAACCTGCAAAAACCTTGGCCTTTGACAATCTTTGCTGGCTTGATTTCTAAGTCATATTCTTGTAATGCTGTGACCCAATTAGCTCTCTTTTCTCCTAATTCCCTTTGAACTAATAATTGACTTACTGCTGAGAAATGAACTATAACTTTTGTGTGAGCTTTTAAGAGGAAGGGCCTGTAGTTTTTTATGGCTTTGTAGACAGCGAAGGCTTGTTTTTCAACTTCCGAATAATTTAGTTCAACACCTTGAAGATTTGAGCTGTAAAACGAAATTGGTGCTTCCAAGTTTTGATCATTAACTTGAGTCAACATTGCTGCATATGATGAAGCGGATGCGAGGGTATATAGTATGAAATGATCAGAAAAATTGGGAGTGCTTAAAGCAAGGGCATTAATTATTGATTGTTTAATAGAATCAAACGCTTCTTTTTCTGCAGATCCCCATTTAAACACTGAATTCTTCTTAATCATCATTTGCAATGGTAAAATAATCTGGGAAAAATCTGGAACGAACCTTTTAACAAAGTTAATTTGACCAAAAAATGACTACATGGATTTTTTATTATGAGGGAATGGAATTTAAGAAATCTCTTTAATTCTGTCTGGATCAATATAGATACCATCTTTTGAAACAATGAATCCTAAAAGTTTTCCTTGATTAAGAGAAAAAAAAGACTTCTTTGGATTAAGAGAGATACCATACCTTCTACATCGTTCAAAGATTTGTCCTAAATTGTGTAAATGATTGGACCTTTTTTTGGAAAATACAGTAATATCATCTAAATAGACAACTACTGATTTATTGAGAAATCCTTTAAATGTTATGTCCATGGCTCTATGAAATGTAGCTCCGACATTGATGAGTCAAAAGGCATTTTTTTGTAGGCATAAGTTCCCCATTTAGTTCTGAAGGTAGTTTTAAGCCTGTCATCAGGATGGACCAGAATTTGGTTATATCCTTAAAAACCATCTAAAAATGACATTATCTCTGAACCAACTACCGAATGGAGTGTCTGCTCCATGGTAGGTAAAGGGAAGTTATCCTTTTGGCTTGCCTTATTAAGATTTCTCAAATCGATACAAATCCTGATGTCGCCATTCTTTTTCCTATCAGGTACCATATTGGAGACCCAGTTTGAATGTCTCACAGGAAAAATTATCTTGGCCTTCAAGAGTTTATTTAATTCAGCCTTTATTTGACTCTCTAGTTTAGGATGAATCTTTCTTAACTTCAGTTGCACTGGTTTCTACTCAGAAAGCATTGGAATAGTATGTTGAATGATTGATGCATCGTATGTTTTCAAATCATCATATTTCCAAGCGAAGACATATTTGTTTTTTTTTAACAGCTTAATGAATGATGTTCTCTCTTCTAAAGAAATTCCTAGTCCCAAATTGATGTTTTGAGGGTTTTCCTCAGTTCCTAGGTTTATCAATTCAAATCTTAAAGTGGAACTCTGAAGTTTTGAATTGGCCACCCATTTAAACCTGTCTTTAATATCATAAAGATCTTCAAGTTTGACTACTGGTTTTGGTATTGAGTTTTCCTCTTGCTTTTCTTTCATCTGAAGGTCATGATCACTTTCATCAATGATTTGGTCATCATAGGACTTTTCAAAAGTCAAGAAGTTTAGAATGTCTTCATCATGATTGAACACTCTCCAACTAGTGACATTATCTGGAATTGATGGTCTAAAAATTAACTCTACTGAAAATCTATCTGGGCTGTAATCTTCAGATGGTATGAGTCTGGAAGCAACATTAGCAAGCAGGTCTGCTGCTGCATTCTGGGACCTAGGGATGGGAGAAATATTGAATGCTAAAAATTGAGAGATGAGTTCCTGTACCAGCGACTGATAGTGTTTGAGATGACCAGAAAGGCAATGAATTGCATTTCTAACCTGTTTAATAACAATTTCTGAATCACCAAACACTTTCAGATATTGAACTCTGAGGCCAATTGCTTTGTAAAGTCCTTGAACTAGGGCCTCATATTCAGCTGTATTGTTTGTGCATTCAAATTCCAATATGCATGATAACATAGTTTTTTCTCCCTTAGGACTAACTAAAATACTTCCTACTCGTGAACCTTCACTAGATTTAGACCCGTCAAAATATAGTGACCAAAATAAAGAATTATCGACAATTTTATTTACAGTTTCCTCAGTAACATTAACACATCTTGAGCTATCTGTTTGTGAAAAATTTTCGATCTGAGATGTAATATTATTGACTGGGAAAGGGGATGGTTGGGAAGTGAAATTGCCAAAGAATGATTCAGCTGAATAATTCCCCAAAATATTATTATTAAATGCTATTGGTTGATTCTCCTGTTCAAATTCAGTGACAGTATGGGTCATATGTTTCTCTCAATCGATTTTGATTTGATTAGGCTTTCCTTTATAGGGTAGCCACATATGGGACCAATCGGTAGAAATATAACCGTGGAGCTTCTCAGACCAATCCCTACTCAAGATTAAACCATAAAATTCAGGTATATCGGCAATTAAAATATCAATCCTCTGAACCACTCGTGGATTAGCTGATAACCTGATAGTTATAGAGTTGATTTACCCTAAAACCTAGACCTTGGTTCTATCCAACTGTACAATATGAATTGCAGACTTTTGGGGTTCAATGTTCAATTTGGAACAAACTAAAGCTGGCATTATGTTAGAGGATGCCCCTGAGTCAATCAAACAGTTGTGTAGACTTCGATTATATATCTCATAGGTTAAGAGGAAAGGAGGAGTATGAGAATTTGATCTATCCCCAATTAGGACCGGATCAGTAGCTTCCACTCTACCAGGAGGTGGTTGGCCTGAATCATTGGTAGCCTTGGACAATACAACATTAGGAAGAGGTGAAGAAGGAATGACATTTAACTCCTTAAGAAGTAATTTCTGTTGATGTTTGAGTTTGCTAAGTTCAAACATAGTAATATTTGCCTTAGTCTTCTTCATATCTTCGATAATGTTGTAGTCCATAGAATCTGACACTACCAATGTTTTAGATGTTGAAGGTAGATTTGAAGATGATGGTTGATTTTGGGATGGTATGGCTGAAGCTTTCTTTATAGGAATATTTTCTTTGGTAGTAGTGGAACTTGCATTCCTTTTCTTCGAAGTAGTCGAGACGGGTTCAGGAGAACCTTTACTCCTAGTAGTCACAGGAAAAGCCTCTTGTTCATTTTCTGTATCGGAGTTGGGTAAAATAAAATCCCACATCCCATGACATTCGACAGTCTCTTCTTCTTCGGGATCCTTAGATGGCAAGACTGTTTCATCTTCTTCTTCTTCCTCAGGATCTAAATCTGCGTTGGATATAACATTTGGTGGTTTTGATTCAGGTTTCTTGAAATTCCTAAATGGCTTTTTTGTTGAGGTTTCTGCTACTTGTTTTCTGATCTCAACCATTTCATTTGACATTTTTTTGAGGACTTTTTGTAGACCCTCCATATCATATGGATCTTTAGGGGTTTTCTTCTTTGAATCATCTTTAAAAGAAACGTTTTTGGATTTTCTATCTTCAAGAGCAGCTTTCTTTTCTAAAGCAATAATGCGTTTCTCTACAGCAAGCGCTTCTTTCATGTTTTCAGCTAAAGTTGGTTTTGCAACTCTATCTACAAAATGGCTATATTTGAAGGTAGGGCTGTTATATACCACTCGCTTCTGATTTTCTCGCTTGGTTTAGAGGCGGTTGGAATTTTATTCAAGAGTTTATTGAATCGAGAGTTGAATTCCTTGATAGGTTCTTTAGATTCTATTCTAAGGTTGGAGAGATCATTAATTAATGTCGCTAAAGATCTATCATCGCCATACTTAGTTAGAAACTGCTCTTGGAAAATGTTCCAGCTAGTAATGGATCCAGAGGGTAGGGAAAAATACCAAGACCCAGCTGATCCTTGTAAAGTATAAGGAAAAAGCCTAACAACAACATCTTCCTCAGTCACTCCTTTCAAATTAACTGATAACATGAAATTATTAATATGTTCTTCGACTTGTGTTTCAGCATTTGGATTAAACTTGGGTAACCATTTTTTTAGGAGAATCAGGTAATGGGTGTAATGGTGCAGGCATGGTGACCGCACCAGGATTATTCCATGGATTCTGAGCCATTGAAAAACCAGTATTGGATGATATTGCTGATGAAATTCCAGATGTTTGGGAAGGAGTTGATATTGAGGATTGAATAGGTTGGGATGTTGAAGTTCTTGATCCCTGTTGAACAACAATATGTAATGAAGGAGTGGATGGCTGACTTCGCACTGGGGAAGATGAGATGGAGGATGATGAAGAAAAGGTCTCACTATCAGATCCTTTAGTATTCTTTTTAGCCCTTTTCCTTTTCGGTAAAGGCAACTCAGTAGGTTCAATACCGAGCTTTCTGCTCTGAAGTCTGGTGAGAGGGCGAGGTAGATTGAATTGCGAAGTCTCACTGCCTTGAGATACTTAAGATTTTGGTGGTGATATCGAAAAGCCTTGAAGTTTCTGGATGAGAGACTGAACTTTAGGAGACTCAGTACTTAATCCTTCTGGAGTATGATGGGATTGAGCAGTGGTAGTTGATTCCTCTTCTTCTTGTTTAGATACTGGTGTTCCAGAATGCAAACGGGAAGTCCGAGGTGAGGTGGAGGGAGATTTACTCTTAGAATGGTCTATAGGTTTTGATTTACTCACCATTCAAAGTTCAGGCCCTCCTTCTAGCGCCAAAAAATGTTGATAACTCGAAAGTCGCTGCAACAACATCGGGGATAACCACCAGGTCCGGACCTTACAGGCAGCTCCTTTTCCATTTGGTGTGGTGGCTCCGACTGGATATAATGTGACCAGTTTCCCAAAGATTGGTGAATAGGATGGATACATGATTGGTTCTCTGATATCTAATGATAATGGATGGATGGTCTAATCTAAAAAGTAAGAATCTGAATAACTATTCTATCTCGGGAAATTTCTGTTTCTAAGTGCAACGTTTGATAATCTCTATTCACAAATAAGCATATAGATGAATCTATTTGATAAACAAAGACATTCCTTCATATAATAATTGCTTTGTTCAAATAGTTGAACAAAGTAATCAATAAAACATTGTTACACTTATCCTTTATATCACTGATACATATATGACTAAAAGAATAACATCCCTTAAACATCCAATAGTGAAAAATACAAGGAATGCTGGTGAAAACACATACATATATTCAATGATAGCAAGAGTAATCAAATAACGATTCACATAAAAGAATGAAACTAGATCATAGATAGTAGTACCATATGTGCTGTAAATCATTCCCGATATCAATCGCAATTCGAATTCCTTCTTTCAACTCAGAGATACTTTCATATCAAGGCAGTAGTGCACATCCACATAAAAGCTTCTTTGTTAAAATTTGGAATACTGGCCCAGTATTTATAAAAAAATATACCAGAAGTACAATAGTGCAACTTTCAGGTTTTAGTCTTATACAAAAACCGAGGACCCTTTCCAAATGCATGAAAGGGTCTATAAATACTTAATTAATCTAACTAATTACAAAATAAAAGTGCTATTGAATTGGTACAACTATGCTATGAATATCTCCTCAAAATCGGCTTGTCCTCAGTTGGCAGCATGATTCATTGTTTTTGATGATCTCCCCTCGGCTTGAGCTGGCAGATATCTAACATTGGTTGCAACTCTAGAGGGCGACTTAAGCGAGAATCCACTTGAGCTGAATATGTGGCATCTTGGATCTCGGGGATCATGCAACTGATGGCATCAGTTAAACATTTAAGTGCGGCCCTCTGACTGTATGGCTTGATTAAGAAAAACCAAAAGGCATCCCAAGTTAAACTTTGGATGCCAGTGATTAGTCTTCCTTTCTTTTCCAATTCCTAATTGCATGTTTGTTCCAAGACTTTGGCCGATGTCAATTTTCCTGGATTACACTGTGAAATCATATTAGACAGATAAAGAGTGTCATTGAAAAATTCAATTAAATTGCTAGTAGGTAACCGACATCTTGAGGTTTCTCTTTCTGCCTTCATTAGTTGCGTCTGCCATTCTACGAACAAGATGTCTTTGTGTGACTCTAGAATTTTGGGCAGATCCGAACCCTGTCCTTCAAGGGAGTCTCGCCAAGCAAGAAAACTGGTTAAGGTCTCATCGGTCTGCTCTAAATCCTGTCTAGCTTCAACTAATTTATCAACTATTGATGTAGTAAGCTTACAAAGAGGTTCAGCCAGAGAAATGTTATGACATAGCAGTTTGAGTTGTGTAATCAATGCCTTATTGAGTTGTAGAGCTTCTGTTATGAACTCTGCTATTTGAGGGAGGCTCCTGAACTTTTCTACTTCTTGTGACAGTTGAGCGATTTGCTCATCCTTAGTCTTGCTCATTTGTTCATTCATCGCCTTTAATCTAGCCAATGCTTCGGACAATTCCTTCTGTTTCTGTACTGCACTCGAATCTATCCTCTGTTTTTGTTTGAGAATTTGCTCATTCAATTGGTTGTTTGTCTGCCATTGTGCTGATAGTTACTGTTCCAATTGTTCTATTTTCCATTGTGCTTTAGACATCTGCGACTGCAATGAACCAATCATTTGATCTTTTTCCTTAAGGAGACTCCTCACTTCCGAGGCTTTGTCCATGGTGGCTGCCGAATATGCTCCGGCATACTAGGAGAGTTTCAATTCCTCCTTCCACACCACATTATCCATCTCTGTTTGATCTGGAAAAAGGGAAGATTGATTAAGTCTCCTCCTTTTCCTCTGTCTTTTCACTACAACCCTGTGTTTAGGACTGTAAAAGACATCTAATGGTGGTATTTCTTCTATATGTAAAACAATCTGATCGGATGGGTCTTTGGGAATTATTTTCGCATCTCTGCTACTGGGTAGGCCGTTGGTCCCTTCACTTGGAACTGTAGTCGTGGTTGTTTCTTGATTGACTGTCACTTGGGGTATGCCGAATCCTCGCGGAGTCTCAGGATTTTTTATAATAGAGTCAAATTGTTGCCACTCTTGGAGGAGTTTGGGATCAATTTGAGTCTCTAAATCAATAACTTCATTGTCCTGCTTCTCTTCTTTCTCCCGCTCTGTTTCCTTCTCTTTTCCTTTTTCTTACTCTTTTCCCTTTTCGGGATTTTTCTCAGTAGCAGGAGGCTCGCCAATACTCTTCTGCTCAGGCTCGCTTGACTTAGTTGTTGGTGTAGTAGCCAATAAATCCAGAGGCAGAGTTTGCAACCTCTGTTCTCTGAGCTTATTGAATTCTACCAGTCCTTCATCATTATATCTCATCGTGGCCAATGTTTTAACCTGAGACAATGATTCTGCTGAAGAAAATAAATCATCAAATTCATCTTTTTCATGTTCTAACTTAGTAAGTTTGGCCTATTCAAGCACATTATAGACAATCTTCTGGGGATCGAATATCCTGTTAGGAATGGTCGAAAGATTAAGCATTATTATTTTTCCTGCCTCCTTCTCAGCATGTTTCCAATCAAGTATGGTATAAACACCGCATCTCAAAGGGAATATGGGCCATAGTTGCTTTTTGGAAGTCCTAAGAGTTTTGGATGTTCCAGCGGTTGTGATTTGGTAAGCTAATTCTCTTGCCAACAATTTATCTGGTACATACAATGGTAGGACATGGGGTCTTGTGGCGCTACCAAACACCCGTATATATGTGAATTTATCTTTCGCGAACCAATTTCCCACAACAGTCAAGTCAACTTCTGCCTCCTCGGAAATCCTTGGGGCAGGCTTATCAAAGATAGCATAATAGGTAGGCAACATGAAACCATTACAGATTTGATACAAGTGGTTTTTATAATGTGCCTTCCATAACATCTGATGGTAGATGTGGACTGGTTTAGGGTCCTGTGGCATCCACCTCCATCCCAGTATCAGGTATTCGGAATTAAAGCAAAGGATATCCATAACATAAGCACTGTAATAGAAGGGGGGAATAGTTCTGGTGGTTTGACGTGATTTGAATCTAAAATCAAGAATTGCAGAGGCGAACTTATCAAACAATATATTCACCCAATCCATGACATAACTACTAGTTGCCGCTTCCATTAAAGGAACCATTTCGATATCAAATTTTGCTGAATCATGCATTCCCCATATCCTACACATCATTGCCCCAGCGTAACAATAAGGAGATGCTAAGGAGTCCACGGAGTACTTACCCGATGATTCATGTTTGTGCTTTGCGGGATTCTGTCTCCATTGTCTAATCGAGGCCGATTTTGTTTCATTCGCCTCTGCGAATTTCTCCATAAAAGCTTTGTTGTATTTCTTTTCAGGTTCGGACAAATGGTACATTTTCCTCAAGTCGTCAGGCTGAAATGAACCGAAAACTCTTCCATCAACTGTACAAAATGTCCTATTAGAAACAGGAATTTGTTCGACTACCCATCTGACCACATCAGTGTAAGGGAGAATTTTTTCCCGGGCTGCTATCCTGTGTAAAAATGAGTCAGCCAAATCTTTCAGGGAGGCTTATGATTTATTATTCGAGCCTATAGTAGCTT
Source organism: Pinus taeda (assembly GCA_000404065.3). Classification (NCBI taxonomy): domain Eukaryota; kingdom Viridiplantae; phylum Streptophyta; class Pinopsida; order Pinales; family Pinaceae; genus Pinus; species Pinus taeda. Next base: position 38,644 of record APFE031441433.1, read on the forward strand.
CTTCTTCTGTTTCCTCTAGTTCTTCCACCTCAATTAAATTATAGATGCTCTTCCAGCTTGTATTTCTAAGGCCGAGACATGTAGTGTCCGAAATTAGGCCCTTTTTGCTTGGTCCTGGGTCACTGGTGGGCTGGGCTGTTACTGAAGGCGCTGCTATTGCAGCGGATCCCTTGGATTTCTTTCCCATATGCTTAAAACTTGATACTTCGACGGAATTCTGCACATGGAAGGAAACCAGTGTGATACAGAGAAATGGATAACAAAATCCAATATGAAAGAGTTATATCTTTTAACGAATAATCGAAAATCATTGTGAAATTGCCGCAGATAGAATCTAAGTGGAAAATCTCGGCATAACTGCTTCATTAATTGGCTGCTTCACCTGTCAATCGTGATAAGGGAAATTTTAAATATACATCATAACGTCTATATGGTGAATAATTGATTCAAGTGTGGCTTAGATATTTGGCGGCTAATCGCATTTGATGATTGGCGACGTGAAAGGGAGGGTTTACATAATAGTCTAAAATATCGTTCAATCACCAAAGATGATATGATGCATGCCAATATTTAATCTACTTAGAAACGCGTGCCATGATTTAATGCATCGCAATCGGGACAGGGCTCGGGTCACTTTATTTGCGCCATTGTGAAATCGCCGATCGCCGATAACGATACGCCTTATCGGATCGGAGGATTTGAAGGTGTCACGGTTAATGCATTGATTACCACAGTCAATTGCCGATAGCGATACCCTTTATCACATTGGAGGAATGGGGGGGTACCTTATATATAACGCGCTTTGCCTTTCCCCGATATCTGATAGCGATTTCCCTTTTTGGATCGGAGTAATTCAATGGGCCTTTATTTATGCTTCTCTTATTATTGCGATATGCGATCTTGCGATCGCTTTATCGTAATAATAACAGCTTTATGATTTGTTAAAAAGACCCATTTTATCATTGTTTAAAAGGGATATCATATTTGAGTTGGGCCTTTTGATGAGGATTTTTCATAAAAATAAGTTAATACCAATTTATTCACACATCTATGTTTAAAAGGGATCCATTTCATATTATGATTTTAAAAGAAAAATTTTAAGAAATGGGGGGTTGTTGTACAGCACAACAATTGGAGATTCATTGGGAGAAACAATTATCTCTGGGAAAAGTTAAGATATTTAAACTTTTTAATCTGAAAATCTTTATCCGAGCAAAAAAAATCTAATATAACTAGGCAAACATAGATTCTGAATGTAATGATAACTATTTCTGCTATTCTCTTCTCATGTTACAATTAAATACATTCTATGTTTTAAATTAGCCTTAACTGGTTGTTAATGATAAAACAAAAACCTTTCCAACTTAGCCTTATAATGACTCCTTTGTCATAGGTAGAGCCTCTGCTGCCAGCAAACGTCTATAGTCTCGACAGAGATACCTTTTAATCATTTGATCGTTCATTATTCCATCCATTTCAGAGTATAATTAATAAGAATGAATCCAGAAATATGTTTTCATATTTTTGTATCATTTTCCTTTTCTTTATTTTGTAAGATAAAAAGCCATTGTCCTGGTTTGGTAGCCAGCTATTTGACAATGCCATTCACTGGTGATAATTTAACTGAACAAGCTGGCTCGTGATGAGACCCCTTGTCTTATAATTATAAGCCATTAACTTGTTTTGATATGCAGTATTGGTAATGTCAGTTGAACTATTTCCCTATGATCAAGGTAAGTAGGCTTGTAATAAGACCTCTTATCTTTTGCCTCAAGTATATTTTAGAATTACACTCTGAGTAATTATAACCCTTGATGAATGGGGTGAACAATTTTCTCCTTAAGAGAAGATGGATGACAGGATAAGAGTTGAAGATGCTAAGATTGAATCAATATTTGTTTTCTATTGGTAACCATTTTTAGGCTGCTTAAAAACATTAAAATGGTTTACAGTACTTCTAATCTTTGAGAAGAGTTTTACAAAAATAAGATGGGGTTTTAGAATCTAAATAAACCTAATTTCCTAGAAATCTTCCTTTCATTTAAGGCTTCCATTTTAAAATCAAATATCACAACTGTTTCTTTTGAGAAATTTTTTCAATATAGTAAAGACCAATGGAAGGCTAACTTTATTTTTCTACAATCCTAAAAATCTAAGCTATGTACATAAATTTGACGGAAAATTTAATATTTACAAAGGGAGAAGGGGTTACCTCCTCAATTGAAGAATTTTTTCAAGATAAGGCCGTTAACAGGAAGAGAGTCTCTCTTCCCTGTTAGATCTTGCAGTATGAAAGTAGAAGGGCCTATCTTCTCATTGATTTGAAATGGTCCGAGCCACATTTTCTGGAATTTTGTGTGTTTTCCTTTATCCTCATGTGCTTTGTCCCATTTCAAAACTAGATCACCAACTTGTAATTTTTTTGGACTGGTTGAAGTTGTATCAAAAGATGACTTGATAATTTGCTGATGTTTTGCATGTATAATACTGACTTTCTCCCTTTCTTCTTCTAGTTTCAAAATTTGATCGTGTCTTAGTTGAATAGAAGATGAGGGACTTTCTTCAATAAACTATACTAAAGCTAAGGATGGAAGCACTAAATAGGCTGGTATGACAGCTTCCTTTCCATACACTAGATTGAATGGAGAAATGGCTATAGAGGTTTTTTGAGTTATTCTATCAGCCCATAGTGCAAATACCAATGATTTATGCCAGTTTTTATGGTTCTGTTCAATAGTTCGCTTAATAATTCTAATAAGGTTTTTATTGGTGGATTCTGCTAAACCATTGCCTTGAGGGTAGTAGTTTGCAGAATACCTCAATTTAAATCCCCTTTTGATAGCGAACTCAAACATAGAATTTCCAGAGAAATAAGATGCATTATAAAAAACAAGAGCATTCGGGACAACAAACTTGGTAATAATGAATTGATCTATGAATTCCATAATTGCCTCAGAGTTTGTTCTCTTTAAAGGAATTGATTCAACCCACTTTGTAAAGTAATCAGTGGCAGTAAGGATATACTTATGTTGTTTGGACGAATGTGGAGTGATTTCTCCAATGATGTCCAATCCCCATTGCTCAAAAGGTTGTTCAATCCTGATTGGTTGCAAAGGGAAAGCTAGCTTTCTTTGTCTTCCACTGCATGTTTGACAGCTTTGGCATTTCCTTACATATTCATGAGTATCTCTGAACAAGGTGGGCCAGTAATACCCAGCATGAATGTTTTTGTGAGCTGTGGTTTCAACTCCAAAATGTCCTCCTGCTGGTCCATCATGAAGTTCCTGCAAAACTTTTTGTGCTTCAGGTTTTTCTAAGCATCTTAATAAAATTGAATCATAATTTCGCTGGAACAATACATCATCTACAATTATGAAGTTTTTTGCTTTTAATCTAATGGAACATTTGTTTTTTATAGGAGAGGTTGGAAGGAGCATACCCGTTTTTTAAATAGAAAATCAGATCTTTATATTGTGATTCAGGACCTGTGGTACTTATCTCATTGATTTCTTCAGTATCCTCTGTACTTTCAGATTCTTGAATGCTGGATGCTCCTGCTAATAACCTACAAAAACCTTGGCCTTTGACAATCTTTGCTGGCTTGATTTCTAAGTCATATTCTTGTAATGCTGTGACCCAATTAGCTCTCTTTTCTCCTAATTCCCTTTGAACTATTAATTGTCTTACTGCTGAGAAAGGAACTATAACTTTTGTGTGAGCTTTTAAGAGGAAGGGCCTGTAGTGTTTTATGGCTTTGTACGCAGCAAAGGCTTGTTTTTCAACTTCCGAATAATTTAGTTCAGCACCTTGAAGATTTGAGCTGTAAAACGAAATTGGCGCTTCCAATTTTTGATCATTAACTTGAGTCAACACTGCTGCATATGACAAAGCGGATGCGAGGGTATATAGTATGAAATGATCAGAAAAATTGGGAGTGCTTAAAGCAGGGGCATTAATTATTGATTGTTTAATAGAATCAAACGCTTCTTTTTCTGCAGATCCCCATTTAAACATTGAATTCTTCTTAATCATCATTTGCAATGGTAAAATAATCTGGGAAAAATATGGAACGAACCTTTTAACAAAGTTAATTTGACCCAAAAATGACTACATGGATTTTTTATTATGAGGGAATGGAATTTCAGAAATCTCTTTAATTCTGTCTGGATCAATATAGATACCATCTTTTGAAAAAATGAAGCCTAAAAGTTTTCCTTGATTAAGAGAAAAAAAGGACTTCTTTGGATTAAGAGAGATACCATACCTTCTACAACGTTCAAAGATTTGTTTTAAATCATGTAAATGATTGGAACTTTTTTTGGAAAATACAGTAATATCATCTAAATAGACAACTACTGATTTATTGAGCAATCCTTTAAATGCTATGTCCATGGCTCTCTGAAATGTATCTCTTGCATTGATGAGTCCAAAAGGCATTTTTTGGTAGGCATAAGTTCCCCATTTAGTTTTGAAGGTAGTTTTAAGCCTGTCATCAGGATGGACCAGAATTTGGTTATATCCTGAAAAACCGTCTAAAAATGACATTAGCTCTGAACCAGCTACCGAATGGAGTGTCTGCTCCATGGTAGGTAAAGGGAAGTTATCCTTTTGGCTTGCCTTATTAAGATTTTTGAAATCGATATAAATCCTAATGTCACCATTCTTTTTCCTAACAGGTACCATATTGGAGACCCAATTTGAATGTCTCACAGGAAAAATTATCTTTGCCTTCAAGAGTTTATTTAATTCAGCCTTTATTTGACTCTCTAGGTTAGGATGAATCTTTCTTAACTTCTGTTGCACTGGTTTCTGCTCAGAAAGCATTGGAATAGTATGTTGAATGATTGATGCATCGTATGTTTTCAAATCATCATATTTCCAAGCGAAGACATATTTGTTTTTTTTAACAGCTTAATGAATGATGTTCTCTCTTCTAAAGAAAGTCCTAGTCCCAAATTGATGTATTGAGGGTTTTCCTCAGTTCCTAGGTTTATCAATTCAAATCTCAAAGTGGAACTCTGAAGTTTTGAATTGGCCACCCGTTTAAACCTGTCTTTAATATCATAAAGATCTTCAAGTTTGACTACTGGTTTTGGTATTGAGTTTTCCTCTTGCTTTTCTTTCATCTGAAGGTCATGATCACTTTCATCAATGATTTGGTCATCATAGGACTTTTCAGAAGTCAAGAAGTTTAGAATGTCTTCATCATGATTGAACACTCTCCAACTAGTGACATTATCTGGAATTGATGGTCTAAAAATTAACTCTACTGAAAATCTATCTGGGCTGTAATCTTCAGATGGTATGAGTCTGGAAGCAACATTAGCAGGCAGGTCTGCTGCTGTATTCTGGGACCTAGGGATGGGAGAAATATTGAATGCTAAAAATTGAGAGATGAGTTCCTGTACCAGCGACTGATAGTGTTTGAGATGACTAGAAAGGAAATGAATTGCATTTCTAACCTGTTTAATAACAATTTCTGAATCACCAAACACTTTCAGATATTGAACCTTGAGGCCAATTGCTTTGTAAATTCCTTGAACTAGGGCCTCATATTCAGTTGTATTGTTTGTGCATTCAAATTCCAATCTGCATGATAACATAGTTTTTTCTCCCTTAAGACTAACTAAAATACATCCTGCTCCTAAACCTTCACTAGACTTAGACCCGTCAAAATATAGTGACCAAAATAAAGAATTATCGACAATTTTATTTACAGTTTCCTCAGTAACATTAACACATCTTGAGCTATCTGTTTGTGAAAAGTTTTCGATCTGAGATGTAAGATTATTGACTGGGAAAGGGGATGGTTGGGCAGTGAAATTGCCAAAGAATGATTCAGCTGAATAATTCCCCAAAATATTATTATTAAATGCTATTGGTTGATTCTCCTGTTCAAATCCAGTGACAATATGGGTCATATGTTTCTCTCGATCGATTTTTATTTGATTAGGATTTCCTTTATAGGGTAGCCACATATGGGACCAATCGGTAGAATATAACCGTGGAGCTTCTCAGACCAATCCATACTCAAGATTAAACCATAAAATTCAGGTATATCGGCAATTAAAATATCAATCCTTTGAACCACTCGTGGATCAGCTGATAACCTGATAGTTACAGGATTGATTTCCCCTAAAATCTAGACCTTGGTTCTATCCAAATGTACAATATGAATTGCAGACTTTTGGGGTTCAATGTTCAGTTTGGAACAAACTAAAGCTGACATTATGTTAGAGGATGCCCCTGAGTCAATCAAATAGTTGTGTAGATTTTGATTATAGATCTCATAGGTTAAGAGGAAAGGAGGAGTATGACAATTTGATCTATCCCCAATTAAGACCGTATCAATAGCTTCCACTCTATCAGGAGGTGGTTGGCCTGAATTATTGGCAGCCTTGGACAATACAGCATTAGGAAGAGGTGAAGAAGGAACGACATTTAACTCCTTAAGAAGTAATTTCTGCTGATGTTTGAGTTTGCTAAGTTCAAACATAGTAATATTCGCCTTAGTCTTCTTCATATCTTCGATAATGTTGTAGTCCATAGAACCTGACTCTACCAATGTTTTAGATGTTGAAGGTAGATTTGAAGATGATGGTTGATTTTGGGATGATATGGCTGAAGCTTTCTTTATAGGAATCTTTTCTTTGGTAGTAGTGGAACTTGCATTCCTTTTCTTTGAAGTAGTCTGGACAGGTTCAGGAGTACCTTTACTCCTAGTAGTCATAGGAAAAGCCTCTTGTTCATTTTCTGTATTGGAGTTGGGTAAAATCAAATCCCACATCCCATGACATTCGACAGTCTCTTCTTCTTTGGGTTCCTCAGATGGCAAGACTATTTCATCTTCTTCTTCTTCCTCAGGATCTAAATCTGTGTTGGATATAACATTTGGTGTTTTTGATTCAGGTTTCTTGAAATTCCTAAATGGCTTTTTTGTTGAGGTTTCTGCTACTTATTTTTTGATCTCAACCATTTCATTTGACATTGTTTTGAGGATTTTTTGTAGACCCTCCATATCATATGGATCTTTAGGGGTTTTCTTCTTTGAATCATCTTTAAAGATTTTTTTTTGGATTTTCTATCTTCAAGAGCAGCTTTCTTTTCTAAAGCAATAATGTGTTTCTCTACAGCAAGCGCTTCTTTCATGTTTTCAGCTAAAGTTGGTTTTGCAGATCTATCTACAAAAATGGCTATATTTGAAGGTAGGGCTGTTATACACCACTCGCTTCTGATTTTCTCGCTTGGTTTAGAGGCGGTTGGAATTTTATTCAAGAGTTTATTGAATCAGGAGTTGAATTCCTTGATAGGTTCTCTAGATTCTATTCTAAGATTGGAGAGATCATTAATTAATGTCGCTAAAGATATATCATCGCCATACTTAGTCAGAAATTGATCTTGGAAAATGTTCCAGCTAGTAATGGATCCAGAGGGTAGGGAAAAATACAAAGACCCAGCTGATCCTTGTAAAGTATAAGGGAAAAGCCTAACGACAACATCTTCCTCAGTCACTCCTTTCAAATTAACTGATAACATGAAATTATTAATATGTTCTTCGGCTTGTGTTTCAACATCTGGATTAAACTTGGGTAATCATTTTTCAGGAGAATTAGGTAATGGGTGTAATGGTGCAGGCATGGTGACCGCACTAGGACTATTCCATGGATTCTGAGCCATTGAAAAACCAGTAGTGGATGGTATTGCTGATGAAATTCCAGATGTTTGGGAAGGAGTTGATATTGAGGATTGAATAGGTTGGGATGTTGAAGTTCCTAATCCCTGTTGAACAACAATATGTAATGAAGGAGTGGATGGTTGACTGCGCACTGGGGAAGATGAGATGTAGGATGATGAAGAAAAGGTCTCACTATCATATCCTTTAGTATTCTTTTTAGCCCTTTTCCTTTTCGGTAAAGGCAACTCAGTAGGTTCAATACCGAGCTTTCCGCTCTGAAGTCTGGTGAGAGGGTGAGGTAGATTGAATTACGAAGTCTCACTGCCTTGAGATACTTAAGATTTCTGTGGTGATATCGAAAAGCCTTGAAGTTTCTGGATGAGAGACTGAACTTCAGGAGACTGAGTACTTAATCGTTTTGGAGTATGATGGGATTGAGCAGTGGTAGTTGATTCCTCTTCTTCTCGTTTGGATACTGGTGTTCCAGAATGCAAACGGGAAGTCCGAGGTGAGGTGGAGGTATATTTACTCTTAGAATGGTCTATAGGTTTTGATTTACTCACCATTCATAGTTCAGGCCCTCCTTCTACCGCCAAAAATGTTGATTCCTCGAAAATCGCTGCAACAACTTCGGGGATAACCACTCGGTCCGTACCTTAAAGGCTGCTCCTTTTCTGTTTGGTGTGGTGGCTTCGACTGGATATAATGGGACCAGTTTCCCAATGATTGGTGAATAGGATGGATAAATGATTGGTTCTCTGATATCTAATGATAATGGATGGATGGTCTAATCTAAAAAGTAAGAATCTGAATAACTATTCTATCTCGGGAAATTTCTGTTTCTAAGTGCAACGTTTCATAATCTCTATTCATAAATAAGCATATAGATGACTCTATTTGATAAACAAAGACATTCCCTCATATAATAATTGCTTTGTTCAAATAGTTGAACAAAGTAATCAATAAAACATTGTTACACTTATCCTTTATATATCATTGATACATATATGACTAAAAGAATAACATCCCTTAAACATCCAATAGTGAAAAATACAAGGAATGTTGGTGAAAACACATACATATATTCAATGATAGCAAGAGTAATCAAATAACGATTCACATAAAAGAATGAAACTAGATCATAGATAGTAGTACCATATGTGTTGTAAATCATTCTCGATATCAATCGCAATTCGAATTCCTTCTTTCAACTCAGAGATACTTTCATATCAAGGCAATAGTGCACATCCACATAAAAGCTTCTTTGTTAAAATTTGGAATACTGGCCCAGTCTTTATAAAAAAATATACCAGAAGTACAATAGTGCAACTTTCAGGTTTTAGTCTTATACAAATACTGAGGACCCTTTCCAAATGCATGAAAGGGTCTATAAATACTTAATTAATATAACTAATTACAAAATAAAAGTGTTATTTAATTGGTACAACTATGCTATGAATATCTCCTCAAAATCATCTTGTCCTCAGTCAGCAGCATGATTCATTGTTTTTGATGATCTCCCCTCGGATTGAGCTAGCAGATATCTAACATCGGTTGCAACTTTGGAGGGCGACTTAGGCGAGAATTCAGCTGAGCTGAATATCTGGCATCTTGGATCTCGGGGATCATGCAACTGATGGCATCAGTTAAACATTTAAGTGCGGCCCTCTGACTGTATGGCTTGATTAAGAAAAACCAAAAGGCATCCCAAGTTAAACTTTGGATGCCAGTGATTAGTCTTCCTTTCTTTTCCAATTCCTGATTGCATGTTTGTTCCAAGACTTTGGCCGATGTCAATTTTCCTTGATTACACTGTGAAATCATATTAGACAGATAAAGAGTGTCATTGACAAATTCAATTAAATTGCTAGTAGATAACCGACATCTTGAGGTTTCTCTTTCTGCTTCATTAGTTGCGTCTGCCATTCTAGGAACAAGATGTCTTTGTGTGACTCATGAATTTTGGGCAGATCCGAAGCCTGTCCTTCAAGGGAGTCTTGCCAAGCAAGAAAACTGGTTAAGGTCTCATCGGTCTGCTCTAAATCCTGTCTAGGTTCAACTGATTTATCAACTATTGATGTAGTAAGCTCACAAAGAGGTTCAGCCAGAGAAATGTTATGAGATAGCAGTTTGAGCTATGTAATCAATGCCTTATTGATTTGTAGAGCTTCTGTTCTGAACTCTGCTATTTGAGGGAGGCTCCTGAAATTTTCTTTTTCTTGTGACAGTTGAGCGATTTGCTCATTCTTAGTCTTGCTCATTTTTTCATTCATCGCCTTTAATCTAGCCAATGCTTCGGACAATTCCTTCTATTTCTGTACTGCACTTGAATCTATCCTCTGTTTTTCTTTGAGCAATTGCTTGTTCAATTGGTTGTTCATCTGTCGTTGTGTTGATAGTTGCTGTTCCAATTGTTCTATTTTCCGTTGTGCTTCAGACATCTGTGATTGCAATGAACCAATCATTTGATATTTTTCCTTAAGGAGACTGCTCACTTCCGAGGCTTTGTCCATGGTGGCTGCCGAATATGCTCCGGCATACTGGGAGAGTTTCATAAAGTCATAAGAAGGATTCAATTCCTCCTTCCACACCACATTAGCCATCTCTATTTGATCTGGAAAAAGGGAAGATTGATCAAGTGTCCTATTTTTCCTCTGTCTTTTCACTATAGCCCTATGTTTAGGACTGTAAAAGACATATAATGGTGGTATGTCTTCTATCTGTAAAACAATTTGATTGGATGGGTCTTTGGGAATTATTTCCGCATTTCTGCTACTGGGTAGGCCGCTGGTCCCTTCACTTGGAATTGTAGTCGTGGTTGTTTCTTGACTGACTGTCACTTGGGGTATGCCGAATCCTGGCGGAGTCTCAGGATTGTTTATAATAGAGTCAAATTGTTGCCACTCTTGGAGGAGTTTGGGATCAATTTGAGTCTCTAAATCAATAACTTCATTTTCCTACTTCTTTTCTTTCTCCCGCTCTGTTTCCTTCTCTTTTCCTTTTTCTGACTCTTTTCCTTTTTCAGGAATTTTCTCAGTAGCAGGAGGCTCGCCAATACTCTTCTGCTCAGGATCGCTTGACTTAGTTTGTTGGTGTAGTAGCCAATAAATCCAGAGGTAGAGTTTGCAACCTCTGTTCTCTGAGCTTATTGAATTCTACCAGTCCTTCATCATTATATCTCATCCTGGCCAATGTTTTAACCTGAGACAATGATTCTGGTGAAGAAAATAAATCATCAAATTCATCTTTTTCATGTTCTAACTTAGTAAGTTTGGCCTGTTCAAGCACATTATAGACAATCTTCCGAGGATCGAATTGCCTGTTAGGAATGGTCGCAAGATTAAGCATTCTTATTTTCCCTGCCTCCTTCTCAGCATGTTTCCAATCAAGTATGGTATAAACACTGCATCTCAAAGGGAATATGGGCCATAGTTGCTTTTTGGAAGTCTTAAGAGTTTTGGACGTTCCAGCGGTTGTGATTTGGTAAGCTAATTCTCTTGCGAACAATTTATCCGGTACATAAAATGGGAGGACATGGGGTCTTGTGGCGCTACCAAACACCCGTATATATGTGAATTTATCTTCCCCGAACAAATTTCCCATAGCAGTCAAGTCAACTTTTGCCTCCTCGGAAATCCTTGGGGCAGGCTTATCAAACATAGCATAATAGGTAGGCAACATGAAACCATTACAGATTTGATACAAGTGGTCTTTATAATGTGCCTTCCATAACATCTGATGGTAGATGTGGACTGGTTTAGGGTCCTGTGGCGTCCACCTCCATCCCAGTATCGGGTATTCAGAATTAAAGCAAAGGATATCTATAACATAAGAACTCTAATAGAAGGGGGGAATAGTTCTGGTGGTTTTGCGTGATTTGAATCTAAAATCAAGAATTGCAGAGGCTAACTTATCAGACAATATATTCGCCCAATCCATGACATAACTACTAGTTGCCGCTTCCATAAAAGGAACCATTTTGATATCAAATTTTGCTGAATCATGCATTCCCCATATCCTACACATCATTACCCCAACATAACAATAAGGAGATGCTAAGGAGTCCACAGAGTACTTACCCGATGATTCATGTTTGTGCTTTGCTGGATTCTGTCTCCATTGTCTAATCGGGGCTGATTCTGTTTCATTCTCCTCTGCGAATTTCTCCAGAAAAGCTTTGTTGTACTTCTTTTTCAGGTTCGGGCAAATGGTACTTTTTCCTCAAGTCGTCAGGCTGAAATGAACCGAAAGCTCTTCCATCAACTGTACAAAAGGTCCTATTGGAAACAAGAATTTGTTCGACTACCCATCTGACCACATCAGTGTAAGGGAGAATTTTCTCCCGGGCTGCTAGCCTGTGTAAAAATGAGTCGGCCAAATCTTTCAGCGAGGCTTTTGATTTATTATTCAAGGCTACAATAGCTTCTTCTTCTATTTCCTCTGGTTCTTCCGCCTCAATTAAATTATAGATGCTCTGTCAGCTTGTATTTCCAAGGCTGAGACATGTAGTGTCCGAAATTAGTCCCTTTTTGCTTGGTCCTGGGTCATTGGTGGGTTGGGCTGTTACTGAAGGGGCTACTGCTACAGTGGATCTCTTGGATTTCTTTCCCATTTGCTTAAAACTTGATACTTCGACGAAATTCTGCACAGGGAAGGAAACCAGTGTGATACAGAGAAATGGATAACAAAATCCAATATGAAAGAGTTATATCTTTTAACGAATAATCGAAAATCATCATGAAATTGCCGTAGATAGAATCTAAGTGGAAAATCTTGGCATAACTACTTCATTAATTGGTCGCTTCACCTGTCAATCGTGATAAGGGAAATTTTAAATATCCATCATAACGTCTATATGGTGAATAATTGATTCAAGCGTGGCTTAGATATTTGGCGGCTAATCGCATTTGATGATTGGCGACGTGAAAGGGAGGGTTTACATAAGAGTCCAAAATATCGTTCAATCACCAAAGGTGATATGATGCATGCCAATCTTTAATCTACTTAGAAACACGCGCCATGATTTAATGCATCACAATTGGGACAGGGCTAGGGTCACTTTATTTGCGCCATTGCGAAATCGCCGATCGCCGATAGTGATACTCCTTATCGCATCGGAGGATTTGAAGGTGTCATGGTTAATGCATTGATTACCACAACCGATTGCCGATAGCGATACCCTTTATCGCATCGGAGGAATGGGGTGGTGCCTTATATATAACGTGCTTTGCCTTTCCCCGATATCCGATAGTGATTTCCCTTTTCGGATCGGAGTAATTCAATGGGCCTTTATTTATGCTTCTCCTATTATTGTGATATGCGATCTTGTGATTGCTTTATCGTAATAATAAAAGCTCTATGATTTGTTAAAAAGACCCATTTTATCATTGTTTAAAAGGGATATCATATTTGAGTCAGGCCTTTTGATGAGGGTTTTTCCTAAAAATAAGTTAATACCAATTTATTCACACATCTATGTTTAAAAGGGACCCATTTCATATTATGATTTTAAAAGAAAAATTTTAAGAAATGGGGATGTTGTTGTACAGCACAATAGTACCCCAGTTGATTCTCTTGACCGAGTTAATGATTAACTCATAATCAGCTTCAAGAATCATATTATGGCGATTATCCTTAACCAGGAAATCTAAACATTGCTCCATGGCCATTAATTCTGCCATATTGTTGGTGGCTCTTCCTAAATGGAAATAGAAGATGAAAAGAATACTTTTGTTTTCAACCCTCAAAACCCCTCCATGACCAACCATGCCCGGGTTGCCTTTCGAAGCACCATCAATGTTGAATTTCAAAAAACCCTTAGGGGGAGGATGCCAGAAATCTAGCTCAAAATCCAAAATTAAAACCTTCCTATCCAGGCCCTGAGGAATAAGTCTCTGCAACCCTAGCTGACTAAGAATCCTCAATTCTGTTACAAAAGGTGGATTCTTAGGGAGATTTCAGATTATAGTGCCCACCGTCTCCTTAATTTGTTTTAAGATCTGTTCATAAAGGAAAACGGATGGCTTCTTTTCATTCTTGAAGATTCTATTATTCCTTTCTTTCCAGACATTCCAAATAATGAAGCTTGGCGTAAGAGCCCAAGCCGAGCCAAGAACTTCATAATCTGAAAAGTTTCTTCTCTAGTTGTTTAGGGTGTTGATAATACTTCCTTTGTCCCTATCAGACTGTTGGAAAATGGTGGCGAAAGAATCCCACAACCTGGAGGTAAAAATGCAATTGTTGAGAAGGTGCTCCATTGTTTCCTCTTGTGTTTCACAGAGTTGGCATCTGGAAGGCCCCAGGACACCCCTCTTCCGAATGTTATCCCACGTCAAAATTTTCCTATGCTGAACCAACCACATGAAGAGTTTAATTTTCATCCAACCTTGATGCCTCCATAGGTTTTTCCAAACCCTATCCGGAGCATGGGAATCCAATTCAAGGAGAATGAGTTTTGCTTCCTTAAGATTAAAGGTACCCTCATTGTTGTTGCCCCATCTCAGCTAGTCATGCCCCCCTGACACTAAAATTTTCCTTTTTTCTAAGTCTTTCATTAGTGTCTCATATTTAGCTTTCAGAGGGTTTTCATCCCTGAAATCAAGTTCCTCTAGGTTCTCCATTTTCCTATACTATTGGTTTGATCCCAAAAATCTTTTACCATGGATAGCCCTTTAGTGCCTGCGTCTACCTTGAGGTCCTCCAAGTCCTCTTTTAACAAAATAGGTTCTTGTTGCCATCTATCCTCCCATAATAAAGCTAAGTCTCCCTCTCTAATTTCCCAGAAGTTGTTATCTTGGACTAAGCCCCTGTTTTCCCAAGCCTTATTCCAAATGTGTGATCGCTTTATATTTCCATTCATCCTTATGTGATCATTATTTTGCCATTAGCTGGTGTATTTTTCTTTCCAAATTATAGCCCACTGAGCCTCAGGTTATTTTACCCAGCGCCACCATAATTTTGCCCCTAAAACCTTGCTTATAATCTTAGGATCATCCAATCCAAGACCCCCATGGTTTTTAGGTTTGTAGATATTTTCCCAAGCTACCAAGGCCCATTTCTTCCTTTCTTCCCCCTTGCCCTAGAGAAAGTCTCTTTGAATGGTTCTGAATTGTTGCAGGACTCCTTTAGTTGTTGGGAGAGCTGATAGCATGAAGACAGGGATTGATTGAAGAACAACCTTTGTAAGCACCAACCTACCAACCAAGTTTAAGGATCTCATGGTCCATTTCCTGATTTTTTCTTGTAATTTATTAATTACCGGCTCCAAGATGCTCTTGTGTAATGTTTTAGCAGTTAGAGGAACTCCCAAATATTTTGAGGGGAGATTTTCCCTTTGAAAGCCCAGAATTCTAGAGATGTTCCTCTGAATAGCAATATTAGTATTGAAGAAAAAAGTCTTAGATTTGGAGAGATTAACTTCCATACCTGAAGCCATAGAAAATTCACTTAGGATTTGTTTATACGCAAGAGATTCTTTGACTGTGGGGATTCCCTGCATCATGGTATCATCAACAAATTGTTGATGAGTCAAGGCCTGTCCACTATCAGAAAGTTGGAGACCTTTGATCTTACCCACTTCTTTTGCATGCTTGATAGACTGACCCAATCCTTCCATCATGAGGATGAAGAGAAAGGGAGAGAGTGGGTCACCCTGTCTGAGGCCTCTAGAAGGAATAAAAGTCTCTGAGGGAGAACCATTGACCAGAATTGAAAAGATGGAGGAAGTAACCAGGGCCAAGACTCATCTCACCCAGTTGTGATCAAACACAAAAGAAATAAGAACTTTCTTGATATAGGTCCAATTCAGCTTATAATAGGCCTTAGCGATGTCCAATTGCATGATCATTCCAGCCTTTCTGTTGCTAGTCAGAGAGTGCACCACGTCATGTGCTTGAATGATGTTATTAAGAATTTTCCTTCCTTCCACATATCCAGATTGTTCCACAGAAACTAGGGTAGGAAGGAGAGGTTTGAGTCTATTGGCCACAACTTTTGATATTATCTTGTAAACCACATTGCACAAAGATATTGGTCTAAACCTGTCAGGATTTTAGGCTAACTCTTGTTTAGGGATAAGGGCGATGAAGGAGGTATTCAACGCCTTCAAAATAGTTCTATTCATCCTGGAATATTCTACTACATTCAGAATATCCTGTTTGACAATATTCTAGCAAGCTTTAAAGAAATCTACATTGAAACCATCCGGGCTTGGTGCTTTACCGTTCTACATTTCTTTGAGGACCTCACTAACCTCCTCTTTAGTCACTGACCTGTTAAGGTTGAAATTGTCCTCTCTAGACACCAGCCTAGGTATATGTCTAGTGAAGTCCCTAATGGAGTGTTCTATGTCATAACAGGTTTCCTTTGTTATACCTCGAAAGTGCTGAAATAGTACTGCTTCTATTTCTTCATGAGAATTGAGAAGATTACCTTCCCCGTCCTTGATCAAAGAAATTTTGTTATGAGCTCTGTTCGCCATAGTGGATCTGTGGAAAAATCTAGTATTACGTTCTCCTTCTTTTAGCCATTGAACTCTAGATTTTTGTATCCAAAATATTTCCCCTTGTTTACATAAATTCTCATAGTCTTGATGATATTTGGTGGCTTTATCACTTCTAAATCCATCAAAGCCATCTGTGATAAGGGCTTGGTTGAGTTCATGCATTTTACCTTCAACAGATTTTTTTCTCAAAAATATTGCCATATTCATTCGTGTTCCAATCTTTGAGCCTGAGCTTGATGTGTTTTAGTCTTTTCTAAAGAAGGAACATTCTTGTGCCTTGAATGTTCAAATCTTCTGACCACCATTTGGCAATGTTGCTGATGAAATCTGGGTGGGAAAGCCAAATATTCTCAAATCGAAAAGGTCTATTCCTGGGGGTACCAATGCCCTGAACCTCCATTTGAACCGACCAGTGATCTGAGCCTCCAAAGGGGAGAAATATTGCTACTATTTCCTTGTCATTGAGCATAAGGTCCTCTGAGATTATGAATCTATCTAATTTTGAGGCCACCTAAGACTCTCCTTGTTATCGGGAAATCTAGTGTCCACTCGGAGCTGCTAGTCCCACTAAGACTGGTAGCTATCTTAGAAACAAACAAACTAAAACTACTTTCATTTTCCTTTATGAGAATTAGATAAGACGGGAACAAAGGACACCAACCTCAGTCTTGCGCTTGGTTCCTTACCTGGTTCCTCTCCCTTCTGACAGATCCTTGCCGCTTCTTCTTCGTCTACCCAGCTTCAAAGAGAACCTGTGGAATCAAAGTAGCATAATAATATCGAAGAAAGAGATCTAAAGTCATAAGAAATATAGGACCAGATATATATTGACCACACAAATGCATATATCATCAAACATATAATAATGTGGAGGAAAACTTGAATAGATTTATTAATATCAAGAATAGCAAAGAGGATTCAACCAATTGTTCTGACCCAGCATCATCCTCCTAGCATGAAAGCCCTTCTTTCACCTCATGAAAAGCTTAGATCACCCAACACTATGATGTTGCACCAAGAAACTAGCAGCACTTCCTTACAAGGTACAAGATTCCAGCCTCTGGATCTATGTGATGAGGGATCCATATATAGATGATTGTAGGGGGTGAGTCAACTTCTGAGATTTTGATTAGTGTCCTCTCTCTGATATTTCTTGATTCCACTTGGAGATTGATGATCTCTTACTCATCCCTGGGCGAATTTAGAGAGGCAAGTGCCATAGGAGAAGTTTCTAGGAGATTCCATGATCCTCCACCTCGCAAACTATCTCTGCCATTTGTCCATTCTCACCCATCGCACCCTACAGAAGGGCTTCTAGTATGCATCGCACTTTCTACACTGAGTAGGTGAGATGGATCGCACCCTCTACACTAGGCAGTTTGTATGGTCCAGTTTTGACCAGTTCTGAGCAGTTTTCTGTGGAGAACTTCTGGGAGATGATGTAATCAGCTGACCTTGTTCCTTTAGGGTGTGAAGCAACACTTTTAGGGACTTAGGAGCCCTTGGCTTATGGACATTTACGATTAGGGTTGCAGTGCCCAAAAATGTCTATAATAGTTTCCCCCTAAAGCATGAGGTCGTTAATCTTTTGATGTCGGGTGAAATGCTTTATCATGAGGATCCGAAGTTTTTTCTAGCTGGAAGGTGACCTGTAATAAGATACAATACAATACAATATATTCATAATATTTTCATGATCTAGCTGAGGTGGGCATTCCCATGCTCAGCTTTATAAATTCATTTTCATGTACATAGGATAGACAACCGTCTGTGTAGCAGACCGATGATTCGGACGGAGTCATCATCCCTTGATTCGGATGATCATCTGTTTGGCAATGATGTACATTTGATGTCTTTATATTCCTAAATATGTCGCAGCCTGGATGGATGAAACTAGATCTGGGGTCTTCAAACTCGTTCAATTCTTCACTCGGAGTACAAGTCGATCCATGTGAAAGATGTTCTGGAGTCGAACATGGAAAGATATCACCTGATTACCAGCCAGTGATGTAAGCTATTAACAGGCACGAGAGGAGTCACCGATAATGGTGATGACCCTTAAGGTACTACAGTACAATTTGCGTGGTGTGAAAATGGGACTTGGTGTCGAACACCACGCAAAATCTCTCGGTCGAAGGCCATTGATGTAAACCTGTCGCCGAAAGTGAGAAACTTGCCATTGAGGCATGCAAGCTTCAAAGTACTGAAAGGGTTGTTCCTAAGTCAACTTCTTGGATAATGAGCTGATGTCGACAAGAAGCGAACCATCGCAGGAGGGCCTTAATGAATCCCACATCAACGACACGGAACAAAGCAAATGATTCTGGAGGTGAAAAAAATCTGACGATACAGGGTTCAGGGTGGCGGTCATGAAGGAATGGAGCATGAATGTATTGCAGTGGGTGAGACATAGGTGAATTGTCTGAATGACTTCTCTTGAACATATCGGCGACATTGACAATGGATTGGTAGTGTTAACCCCAAAGATGGATGGTGTGATGGACCAATGGTGATGACCAGTGAACGGAACAACCCAACCCAACATGGATGCGGAAGGAAAGTGTCATGTTCAAGAGCAACTTGCTACTAATAAATCTTTTTCAAGTTTTCTTCCCAATTTTCCCCAGTCATTGCTGACCAGTACCTCTTTATTTTTTTCAAGCTTGAGGAGGATAACATATGCTTGTTCTATAAATCCACCCTTCGGCGCGAACCTGTCGCTATACTTTTAGCGAGCCCAGCGATAGTGAAACTTCAGTTCTCGTCCATTTTGGACGAGTTTGTCGCTATTCGGTTTTAATGAGTTAACGACAAAAGATAACTCTGTCCCTTTCAATTTTAGAGAGTCTGAAAGAAACGGAAAGGAGACTCCAATGATTCTTTTTTGTCATATAATCCCTTAAGTCCAAAAAAGCGTAAAATAATACAAAAGGGATGAATTTTCGATAGTTTTAATGAGCCAAACAAGACAAGAACTCGATCTTTTTGTGTAATAATCCCTCAGGCCCAAAAAGATTAAGATCTAGAGGAGGGATAGCACTTCCGACGACTTTAACGAGCCGGAGAGGCGAATCACTCGACAATATTTTCATATTTTATGAGTTAGTTGAAAAGAGCTTAAAGGAGACTCGTTTTCGAGGAACGAGTGATGGTTTCAGGTAGTATCTGATTCCAGGTAAGATTTGGAGTTTTCTAATCACAACGGTGTCACAAGGATGGCTAATAGAATCACTCTTCGCAGATGTTCCATGAAGGGGTAAACAATCATGTGGGGGTGAATGATCAGCTAAAAACAGAGTGGAGGTGATGATCAGAACATGACCAAGGCTCAAAAGCTGGCGATAAGGCATTCAAAATGGTTATTTACCGGTTCATTTTTTAATGAGATTAAATGTTGGGGGAAACATTTGCTCATGACTTATGTTTATTTTTTAACAAGCTTGAACTATGCGCTAAAACTGCTTGTGGGGGGTTTATTTTTTAACGAGCTTGAACCCTGCGGTAACATTGCTTGCCAGTCATATGATAAGAATGTCTCATTCAAGATGCTATTTTGAAGGGGCTTACATCTTTCAAGCTTTGCCCCGAATCCTTTCTTTATGCAAGTTAGGAAACGACTAGCCTTACGGGTTTAAAGGGTTAGAAGTCCTACAATTTTAAAAAATAAATAGCCGCTCTTCGCTTGCATGCAGAAAGGTTTGCATGCCCCCAGGTATAGGGAAAAATTTCGAGGTTACCATGAAAGTTCCATCCGCGTAGCAGACAGAAAGCTCCCTTGGCGATGTCTACCGAAATAGATAAAGGGGAGTGGCGTAGAGATAGTCCACTCACATAACTTTAACGAAGGTATCTTATTCCAGCCTGATCCCATTTTCCTGTAAGGATGGGTTCGTTAGACTAGTCATATATTCTGCACAGAAACCTACTCTATACCCAAGGTTTTCCTGCCGAAACAGACCAGGGTGCATGCCCCCTGGGTTTAAGTCACATCCTCCTGAATCACTCGCGCTCATCAGGTGGACGGACTAGGGATCGATGAGACATTCCTTGCATGAAAAGACCATTTAGGGATGGCATTTGACTATTTGCGATGTGTGAACCAAGGAATGAAATTTGGTCCACGAGCTTGACCATTCTGCCTTCATGCGGAAAACACATTACTCTAAAGAGTGAGGAGACGATGGCTCCCATGCAATAAATATAGTCGCGTCCAAGGAGTAGATTATAATCTAATGTGAATGAGTGACCGGAGAATCCACAGTATGAAGATTTTTATGCCAACGTTTCAAATCCCAAATGGGATCCATCATCAGGACTCTTGAATGATGATAAAAGATGGGCTGCATTAGTAAATAAATACTAATGAGGAATTGGAACAGCAACTGTCGGCTGGGATAATAATATAATTTTTATTTTTATTTATTAATTTAAT
>APFE031441434.1:2595-30470 GCA_000404065.3 Pinus taeda
TATTGGTCTGCCAAGATTAAACAGTTTGGACAGACTTCTTTCTCTATTCTACAACAGAAAATTGAAACATGGCATGATCCAGATTAGACTGTTGGACGATCCATCAAAATTTAATAAACATGAAGGCATGTACACACCTTGCCTTGCCTTGGAAATATGTGATCTTTGTATCAGCAAAGCAGAGCATATTTGGCATTTGAATTTGCCAATCATGAAATATGAAACCTATTGGTATGGGTATCCAACAGTTAGATTGCTAAGAATCTCTGTTTTAAAATCATCAAACAAATTTCCAAGTCTAGCTTGACTTACTGATCTTGATGTTGATTTACCTAGTCTTGCCTTTCCTCTTGATATGTGTTTGTATGTTTCACAAATTTCTTCAAATGATAATTGTTATACACCACCTTTACTCATGAGATCATGGAGATCAATCCACTCATCCATAATTGTTCTAACTAAGAGGGTTTTTAGTGTGTCGAATCCTAAATCATGTAGTTTTTCCCTCTTAACATTATACATGAACCTCTCTATTAGATCCTCTAGACTCTCATCTTCTCTTTGATTCATTACAAATATTTCTTCCTTGAGATCACGATCTTTATATTTTTCTAGAAATATCTTTTCCATATCTTTCCATGATCTTATTGAATTAGTCACTAAATGCATGAACCATTTAAGAGCTTTATCCTTCAATGTTTCTGGAAACAATCTCAATTTTTGAGTCTTTAATAAGTAAGCATTAGATATAAAAACAATTTCAAAGTCAAAGAGAAAGGTTTCCGGATCCTCTCACCTTAGACTATGAAATTTCGAAAGAAAAGATGGAGGGATGTTCTTCATATGCACAGTACCATCAGTATCTTGAATGGGAAATCCGAGAGGAACTTCCTCATTGTCATCATCTCCATCCATTTCTTCTACATTCTTTGTCATCTTGTTCTTCTACCTACAGAAGTGAATGGTGATGTGGCTCTTACTACACCACATGATCAAATGGAGGGCGGGGGTGTGGTGGGTTGGTGTTGGATATTTTTTTGTTTTTGTTTTTATGATTGAATGCAAACGTTATTGCATTGAACTTCTCTATTTTTTGAAATCAAATATTCTTAATGCAATTATTTTTTTGTTTTTGCAAAAAGTAAATAGAAATGAATCAACTA
The DNA here is from genome assembly GCA_000404065.3 of Pinus taeda. Classification (NCBI taxonomy): domain Eukaryota; kingdom Viridiplantae; phylum Streptophyta; class Pinopsida; order Pinales; family Pinaceae; genus Pinus; species Pinus taeda. The sequence continues at coordinate 3,759 of APFE031441434.1, forward strand.
GGGAAGCAAACAATGAATACTTTGACACCTCCCCAGGAATGACACCAAAAAGTGATGAGCCTCGATATTGCAACAAGAATGTTGCAACTCCCAAGGCTACCAAATTTAATTATCAACTCAGGGTTCATACAAGCTTAAGAGGTATCAGCACTATATGTGCAGCATACAATGTGTCCTTACTTTGTTGTCATGATGTAATGGAGTGCATGTATTGATGTAAAATCCTAAACTAATTGCAGAAAATGAAATGTTCGAAATGGAAAGAAACCTATTCTAATTTCATAAAGATCATGGTCTAAATGCAAAAGAAAGCTAGATTAACCCTATTTATCACGTGTGATGATTTAACTAACTGAGCATGAAATCTGATCTAGAGAATACTAACTATTTCGTGCATGTGTAAATATCAAAGAACTCATTTTTTAAATATATTTTTCTTTATAAATGCAAATGTTAATCTTTCCTTGATCTTTGGTAGGGGAGACAAGTGTGGAACAAGAGGGTTAAAATGGTCTTGATGGAATGGAGGTCAAGTAGAGGCCTAATCCCAATTTTAATGATGGTTTTTCTCAATTTGGGCTCAAAATAGGCTTTCGTATAGGATGCAGATTTCCTACAGGATGCTACAGTGATTTCCTACAGGATCTCCTCATTTACTACAAGATGTTACAGATTTACTATACGAAATTATAATTCATCGTATGACCATGAAAATCAAATCCAAATTTGATGGGCCAATTTTTTTATTAACTAGGATGTCTTCACTCCCCCTTCCAAGTGGAATCACTCAAAAAGACCTATGTTAATCCACTCTAAAAACTAGAAAAACATTACTAGTCGAAAATCTAGAAATTCGAGAACTAGTGATTTAGTAAATCTAAAAAATTCCTAACCTAATCAAGTGAAAATGTAGTGGGTTAGTTTTTTTTATGAACTAGAATGTTTTTTGTGATATAATGCAAGTGTAACCAACATGATTTAAGCTCATTAGCATGCTCTAAAAAATAATATAAATTTACTATTCTTTGCCACAAAGGAGTTCCATAAATCTAGATTTGGGAATAAGAAAGCTAATCCAAAGTAGCTCAATGATTAATATGAACTTACAAATATTTTCCAAGGATGAAATGATTCTTGTGATCCTACAAAAGAACTTACATAAAACATTTAACTCAGTCCTACAACCATAAATCATTAGTAATAAATGTAGAAGTAGAAGGAAATAAAAACAAGAGATGCATGTGAATAAGAAGTGAAAAGAAGGAAAGAAAATGATACAAAAGGGATATGAGGCTCCTGGGATAGCCAAGCCCAAGGAGACTCAGACACCTATGGATGAGAACAAGATTTAGAAGATGAACATGACACCAATCTTCATTTCTTTCACTAGTACAATTACATCCCTGCAAGAAAATACAATGGAGTTGCAAAAATACAAGTTCTCTCCACAATAACAATAATGAAAATCTATCCCTAGAGGAAAATTCGACTTGGTACTTATAAAAAATGATTATGAATCATTCCCTATGAGTGGAAAATGCTTTCCTCACCAAAATCCCTTGATTAGTGGATTTGGTCCCCCAATACTAGGAATCTGCATTAAATGGCAGGGAACACATTGCTAGATTTTCTCAATCATTGGAGTTCCATAATCTGTGCTATAATTTCATAATATGTTGTTGATTTATTATTTATTATTGATCCTCCTGTAGTAGGGAGAAAGTCCATAAATTATATCCTCCTCCAAATCTTCATAATCTGCCCAATATTCTCATAATATTCCACAAAAATAAATAATATTAGGCACAAATATGTAATGATTCATAAACCTTCCTAATGAATATATTAAAGTTAAAAATACATTATCTAATGCAAAAATAGAGGTTTAATGTGCTGAAGGATGGTCATAGGCCTTAAATTAATGTTTAATTTAGAGGTTTGGGCCTTAATTTATGTTTAATTTAGAGGCCCATCACCTAGTTGACCCAAGTTGGGAACCTTGGAAGGGTAGTGGTAGAGCCTAATGGATTGTGGTTAAAAATAATGGGTTGCAATACCTTGGATTGTGGATTATGATGGGGAATGTGAGACTATCTATTGAAGGGTACTGAGGTTTGTTACTTCACCTATTGATAATTGGTATTAATCATGTACCATATATGGATTTAGGTACTCCTTTATACTTGTCAAGTCATGGCCTTAGCTCAAGTGGGACCTTATACTAATATATTATGACTAGAATGGTTTATGGTTGGACAAAACATCTATTTTTTTTAGCCAGTTGATGTTTTTTTAAAAGATTATATTTTATTTCTATGTTTATGTGTTTTTTTCTGTGGTTTATGGACCTCGAAGATTGATGACTGTTACATCCAGAAATATTTGGACTAGGAAGATTGACCAAAAGGGATCACTTCCTATTGGATCAATCTTGGAGCTTAACCTCAAAATAAGTGAGAGAATTGAACCAATGATCTCTCAATCACAAAGGTGCTTTAACGACTGGGACTCAACCAATTTGGCTAGCCCTCAAGGCTCTATTTATATGTGTTATATTTTTTTACATTATGATATTTTTAATGAATTTTTACATGCTTTAAATGAATAGTAAATTAACTAGTATCAATTATACATTTATGTTTCTACACATGAGATAATTTCATATTAGGATATATTAGGATCACTAAACATACGCTAGAAGAATCAAATTCAAAGTAAATTTTCATAAAATGTGGTTACAAATGTAGTGATTCACCCTAGTGGTTGATTGCGGTATTACTTTCGTAGATACCCCATCTATGACAATAACACATACTCCGTCATGAAGGAATGGCAATAATTGAGGAGTTAAAGGATACAATCATCCACATTGATCACATCCTTTGTAATTGATGCAAACACAAGGAAAGTTACAAAATTATTTCCATCATAAATGTTCCACATACCTAAAACAATTCCACTTAAACATAATGTACAATAAGCATAGCACCAACCTTGTTATATAATTCCTTAGTTAGCCCCCATTTTTTGGGCTAACTATAGTTCTCAACTTATGTGGGTATCATACCTATCAGTGGTCATAACTATACAATAGTGACTTTTACTTCACTACTAAATACCATATATTGATCATAGGAAAAATGATTCTATACTTCCACCTATAGGATATTCTCTTATTCTACCGAAGCCACATTTATGTTCCTTCAAATGAGTGTGCCAATATTATTTGGGAGGAACAACATAGATGAGCAGAAAGGAAATTTAGAGTGGCTAGTAGAAATAACTCAAAAGTATTTCTACTAGAAAAATACTTGATCCGATGTTAGTTGGTATATTAGATCATCCACTACAGATACGACTGCTAAATCAAGAACAAAGAAACATGGGATATATAGTCCTCTACCTACAAAATACAAGCCCTAAGAATCAATCTCCATGGATTACGTGTCATATTTCCCTTCGACTAAGCATGGTAATGATTTCCTATTTTTGGTTTTTGATTCATTTTGGCACCATGTATGAAGAGTATCACAACATAATCCTTTTCTAAACTCTTCTTTGAGCATGTTTGAATTCATTTTGGGCTAAATTATACCATTATTTCAAATGGGGATAGTAGGTTCCTTAATACCTTTTGGTCTAGCTTATGGTGTCATTGATACCAAGTTGACTAAATCAACTTATTCTCACCCCTATAAGGGGAAAACTTGACAATCCTTTCAACTACCTTTCTAATTGTTTATAACAACAAGAAAAAGATGGTAGATTTAATTGTTAGTCTAAAGTTCCTATGGAACTTGGGAGCTCCTATGCACCATCTAATCTAATATAATTTGTAGTTGTAGTAATTTAAGTGAATATCACCAAACAAGACATGGGAATGATTTCACAACTCACTAGGATAAATCTACTTGCAACCCAATCCACACATTCCAGGAACATAGTGAGAACACTTGTAGGAAAGTAGATATCACACCTTACAAGATATCAATCACACAATAATATAAGGTGACTTGTTCTAGTGTTAAAATGATCTTGGTTGTTGTAAAAAAACTCAGTCGCACATGCAATATAGTGCAACAAATCATAGACCATCGAACCAATTTTTTTTCATGTAAGAAATAGGACTATTAATCAGACGTTGTAAACAAAATAACAAAATTGAACCCAATAGAAAATAAAGTAACTACAATTCTAGAAAACATAGTATTCTAGTTTTAGCATGGAGTTGCAACACTAGGGTTTTATAATGGAGTTACAAAAATAGGGTTGTGTGATGGAGTTGCAACAAGGGTGTGGCAACAACATACATGCAACAAAAGAAGCATCATCTCCTACATATCCTAAAAGGTAGTTTTTTAGGAAAAGATACCTTAAAGAAGCTATACGAACATGAAGAGAATGTACCTAACATAACCATCAAGAAATTGTCAAGGGCCTTCATGTTCATGAGCTTTTCTCCATTTTCAACATGGTATGTGCTAGCATAGGGTATTCTTCACATAACATGTTCCCATGTATTCCCCTAAGTTTTTCGATACATGGGTTTTTTTTTTGTATTTTGTTTTTTGCTTCTTGTTTTGTTTTGTTTTTATGTTTTTCTTTGTTTTCTTTTTTTTTTGTAATTTTTTTTGTTTCTTTTGTTTTTATGGTTATAGAATGACATATCTAGTAGGGTTTCCTCCTTTGTTCAAAATATCTAGGCTTGGCCATTCATTAGCAATCCTCCACAAAAATGCTTTCCTAGATAAGGGTTTATGATACAACCGAAGCCTATGTTCATTTATCGTAAGATAAGTCCTCTCTTCATCATTGGTGCACATTTCCATGCATCTATTACCATATACAATATCAATATTTTAAGGATCAATCCTGTAAGGCCCAATCCATTTAGTGTGAAACTTCTCTCTAAAATATTTGAACCTGGAGTCAAATAACAAGGTCTAGTACCCATCTTTAAACTTCTTCTTCTTGATGAACTTTTCATTCCATCGAGATATTTAATTTTATTACATTGATGTTTGGTGCAAGGCATTGTCGTGAATTTCATCCAACTTGTTGATATAGGGGAGTATTTTCTTATAGACTTTACATAGGTCCATTCTAATTTTCACATTTGTTCTAAGTTTCTAAATTTATATTTCAATTGGCAAAAATAATATTTTCCCATGCATTAATTCATATGGGGTGCAACCAATAGTAGTCCTCCATGCCATTAAATAGGCCTATATATCTTTAGGGAGTCTCTGGGCTCATTCCTTGAGGTGTAGTCCGAAAGTATTGGGGATGATAGGCTCAATAAATTTATTTTTCCCTTCTACTTTACCGTCGTCCTATAGGTCATATGATGTATTAACCCTTTGTTTCATCTTGTATCTGTCCATCAAGTATTTAATGATCCTTGAAGTGAATTGATTTCCTCTATTAGTTTTTTGAGGTATTCCCAATTGGGTGAAGATTTCCACATGAGGGAATTTTACTACTGCTTTTCCAGTCATGGCTAGGACTACTTTACTTTCCATTCACTTTGTAACATGATCAATACATACAAGGATGTATGATTTATAGTAAGAAGAAGGATTTCTTGGTCCCATAAAATCGAGGGCTGATTTGTTAAAGAGTCTAATACCAGTTGTGGTTGCATTGATATCTCATTTGATTGGACTGGTCTTTCCATGCACTAGAAACTATCACACCCCTTTACATATCCCTTATCATCCTTGAATATTGTCAATCAATAGTATCCTTGGTGAAGTACCTTGCACACAATACTCTTATCTACAAAGAGGTCCCCACATGGACCATCATGAAAATCATTCAATATCTAATAGATCTCATCTTCTCACATGTATCTCAAAATGATGATATAAGTTCATGTGTAGAAAAGAAAATCATCAATCTACAAGAACCTCCAAATTTTTCTAATCATATTTTCCCACTCCTTTGGAGATAAATGATGTGGAAGTCTAACAACAACTAAGTAATTGGTGTTATTTTCAAAGCAAAGATACTTAGTAGAAAATGAAAATAGGTGCTCATCTAGGAAAACATCTTGTATAGGTGGCTCATTTTTGTTATATGTGACTCTTGAAAGAAAACAAACCACTACATTATCCTTTCCAAGTTTTTTAAATATGCTTATAACATATTCCTATAATAACAATAACCTCCTAGTTACCCTCTCAATAGTAATTGGTTTGTTCATTAAGTATTTTATGGAAACATGGTCGTTGTGTAGTACTACTAGATATTTCATCATGTAATTATCAAACTTATAGTTACATCTATCACCACAACAATTTTTTTTATTGTATAATTTAAATATGTACGTGAAAGGATTTTACTGATGTAGTAGATTATGTACATATCATTACATTCCAATTTTCCTAGAATAACTCTGATGGCGATGTCTAACACATATGTACAGATATTGAATGTCATGGAAAAATATGGTCTTGTCAAAATATAAACCTTGTATTTTAGTTCTTTGAATGCATGTTAGAAACTCTTTGTCCACAAAAACTCATAATTCATATTAAGTAAAGAAAATAGTGCATGACTGATTTGTGAAAATTTTTCAATAGTAACCGACATTTACTAAGATGCTGAGTATTTCTCTTTGTGAATGTGGAGACAAAATGTTTAATATTACATCGATTTGCATCGAATCCACTTGGATGCCTTAAGCTAAAATGGAGTGCGTCAATATCATGTAAATTCATCCATATTGATTTCCAAAAAATCATGAACCAAGTACAAAAATATACCAATTATAACGTTTTGAAATGTGGCAGGAGAATTACATAACCTAAATGGTAGAACACAATAGGAAAACCCCGCCCCCATGGCTAGGTAAAGGTTGTTTTATCTTCATCCTCAAGTGCAATCAAGGTTTAGTCGTGCTTGTTGAAACTTTTATTTTATTTTTTCATAGGTAAAATTTTGTATATCTATTGACAATGTTGGACCTACCAACATATCAGAGGATCTTCCCGGTAAGAAGTCCAAACTATAACTCAAACCATTTGGTGTAGGAGTCCTAGTAATGGGTTGTACAATATTGCCTTGACCATGGTTGCGTGTAGAGGCAAGTAAGATGTCCTTGTTGGTAGCAAGGGTGTGACATATGCATCAAGTAAAGGAATGTGCATGAATGGTTCTAACACACAGAGGGTGGGGTGAGGGCACCCCTTGGAAATCTATGAAAGCACGTGGCTAAGAAGGGAACACATGAGCACAGATGCATCACAAACTGGAAGTAGGTAAGCTAGCAATCCAAAGTGATGGTTAAACAAACAACACATTTCAGTAAGATTCATACATACTTATACATAAAAGTCCATACGCGCATGCGTAAGAAAATAGATACATATATCATTAGAGTAAACAAGTTATTTGAAATACAATAACAACATATGCATGAAATGTGTTGGATCTGTTATATTAAGAAGTGAAAGTTGCAATAATACAGTATAACCATGACCAACCACTAGTCCCGACAGCATAACATTACAATCACCATTGCCTGCTCCTCCAAAGAGATATAGTAGCTCTACACTATGGAGAAGCCAAGGCTCATTACAATACTCTCCAAGCTTTCTCCAAGATACTCCTATCGAAAGTTTTGCTAACCAAAATCCCCTACAATGAGGTATGAGGGACTATATATAGCAAAGGGTGGGGTGACCCTTGACATTCCCCTTTGTGACTATTCATCTACAGTCATGACTCTTCAAATACTTTATGACTGTTACATACAACTATCAACACTTGAACTTCAACATGATAATACATTATATAAAATCTTCACATATACCAATGTGAGACGAAATAGGCTTGAGAAAGTCATGTAATACATCATCATTACTCGAATAACTATAGGAATACCAGCTCTTCGAAAATGTCATTATGGTCGATGGTGTTGAACTTATGTGAATCTTGGTAGTCAACGATGGTGTCAGTGTACTCTGTGGTGACATCCTTCTCGAAACAAACTCTTGCCTCAGTTGCATCCGGGTACACTGCTTTGGCTCCTCTGTCCAATTCGTCTAATAACATGCGCATCATTTTCTTGAGTGCGGTAGTACCAACAACATACTGATGCATGGTGTCTATGCTAATCTCCAAGTGTGTGTTGGTGACCATGCATGTAAATTTGTCAAAATACATGTTTAGCTCTAGCCAGACATACTTCTTGTCTTTGCGTCGATGAGTGTGCCAAATGGGTGGGATCACATACATTCGTGCAATGAATTCCATTCTCCTTAACATCCTTGCATGTGATCAACTATAGTTGCCACCCACTCTACTCCATGCCGACAGCCGAATGGATATATAGCTTGTATGGGCATGGTTTGATTAGTCTGTGGATGTTGTGCCTCCTGCTACACCTATTCTTGTTGCAACTCCATCTCTCGTCTATGCAGCTCCTGTTCTCCATTGAGTTTCCCCTTCAGCAACTGCAACCTCTTCTCTATTTCTCTCTCTAACTTGGCATAATCCTTTTTTCATGTCGTCGCCTCATAGCCTCCTTCTCTAAAGTTTCTTTCACCACAAGTGGATTTTCTTCAACTTGCAACTTTGCTCCACCTCTACGATGTCAAAAACATTCTCCTTGAATTTGTTGCACATAGGTGTGCTACCTTCTACTGCTACTGATGGTGCAACTCATTGTGATTTCATTTCCATTTCATCTTGATATCCTTTTCCATGAAAAACTAAGTAGGTTCATAGACACTTGATTGAGTGCATCCCCATTTGTGCTCTGAATGGTGTCTTCAAATCTACTCTCTTGGAAGCCATTGTACCTATGTTTCTGAGAGGTAGTTGAACACCTGTGACACCTGGAGATATAGAAACACTCATGACAAGAAATATGTCAGTCGAAAACCAACACAAGCCTAAGGACTGACATGTAACATAATTGTGTGATTGTCTGTGAAGATTGCGAAATTTTCACTACAAGACTGGGGGACTGACTGCCAAAACTATGTAGGGCATAGTCCATGCTATCAAGAGGTTGACTGACTACTGGAACTACGTAATGCATAGTCCAGCCTAGCCTACAGAGGATTGAAACTGCACAATGCGCAATTTCAGTCAGCAGTGACATGCAAACCAACAAACTACATTGCATAGTTTTTGTGGCCAACAAGGCACTTCCTCCCAGAATTGCACAATGCAAGCCTAGAGGTCAATGTTGGGCCAGAATTGTGCAATTTCTAGAGGGATGGCAAATAATTCACTTCCATAAATGCACAATGCTAGTCGAGGAAGGTAAGGTCCAGCCTAAGGTTACCCAGACCCACCGACGAGTGACTGAAAACATGAGAAGTCTTAATGCATGGTGATACTGAGTGTAAACAAGAGTGAATGATCATGCATGCAAGCCGTAAGTGTAGGATTTAGGAAAATGAAAAAGTATTCATGTTTGTGAAGTGAGTTGCCGCAACGGTGACCATCGATGCAAAAAGAGTGTCATGCAAGTGACAATAGTGAGATACAAACGAAAACTGAAATGGTGCTTCTACAAGCTAACATACATTGAGACAAAAACAAGCACTCATTGAAATCAAGCAGACAACACTCACAGAAAGTGAAACACAAAAAAGCAACAGAAACAGAGTGCAAAACATGAAATGTAGACTTACCTTGAAGTAGCTAAGATAAAAGTGCCGAAGACCCCTGGGTGCAATGTGGGATGTTAGAGCTGCAAGGTCGATCTAAGGAATGAACTCTGCAATGTCTGGTTGATGTGTTTTGATAAGATCGAGGTTACGATGCGCATGCCACAAATCTATGAAAAAGTGACACTTGGAGAGAGGTTTCTAAAATGAGGTTTTCATGTAATCTATAGCTGCTAAAAACATATCCTTAGATCTAGGGATGCATTTTGCATGTTGCCTTCTGCTATTTTGGGAAGAGCAAGCCATGCATGCAAATTAGTTTTTCTCAATCCTATAAGGAACCGGTCAACCTGAAGGCACATGTGGTACTCTGCAATCCTGGGAGAGGCATTTATGTAGTTTCTAGGCTAAGAAGAGCTAGTTGTCCCAGAGGGATTGCAAAATTTCTGGGAGGAATAGGTGACCGTCTCTTAGGATTGCATAATTCCTGGGTTGAGTGGTTGTCCTAGGATGAATTGTGAAAATTTTCAAAGCAAGCTTGACAGGTACTATTGCACAATTCTTGAGCTCAATAGGTTGGCAAGCTAATTTGCATAATTTTTTGTGGGGAAGGCTAGTTCCCCTCCATAATTGCATAATTTTCTGGGGGATCTTCTTGGCTAGCACATGATCTAAGTCCAAAAAGACAAGCCATGAGGAGATTGAAGAAAAATGACATGCAAAAACTGACAAGACATCGAGAAATAGGTGAGGCATATATGCTTGACGATGCAAAACATGTTGCTGAGGGTGGTTGGTAGGGAGGCTCCAAAATGAAGCTAAGGAAAAATTTTGGATGGTGCTTGTAGTCTCTACAACACTTGGTGACACATTGGTAGAACTCCATCTCTCTGAATGGACATTGTTCATGAAAAGAAAGTCTAACACCTTTGGAAGTATTGATCAGTTCTTTTTTCGTCTTGGTTTCCACACTTGCTTGATTGTAAGTTGTAGCATATTCCAAGCTCTTGGTAATTCAACACATATTCCAAGCCAAGTCAACACAGTTGTTTCGATTGGGGATGAGGGGCATATTGGTGCATAATCTTTATGGTTGTTAGAGTTTTAGTTTTAGCTCTAGTGTTGCTCGACTGCCAGTAGGCCTCGACAGTGCCCAATGGAGTCACGCCAGAACAATAGAATATCTCTACTACCCACGAGCCTGGTTAGTACCACAATTGAGTTACTTGCATCACCTCTCTTCATAGGAAGCCTTTCTCTTCTTTTTCCTTATTCATTTTTCATTTTTTCAAAGTTTCACATTTTTATTTTTTCATTTTTCATTTTCATAACGGTGCATAGAACTTATTCATTTTAGAGGCAGAAGAGGGATCCGAGCTTATTGAGAGTAGAAGAGGTTGTTTCTTCAGAGAATTAGTTTATATATACCTCTAACGTGCTTGTTAAGTTTTTCCCAGTCACCTTACTCTACTTAACTGAGCTACCGAGGATTAACCCAAAAACAACCGACTAGAGTAGGTCACACTAGTTAGTGTGCAAGCATTGTGTTTTCATCGAGCTTCACTTCAAACAGTACGTATTTTTCTTCAACATATCATGGACTAAAGATAACAAGTTCTTGATATAGAGGCAACATGACAAATAAAAAAGTATTGGTAACTACACAAGTCCTCTTATACTTTACCCAGCTTGTTTCAAGAGTCGTGCACGGTCTCATGCAAAAGTAACCTACAAACATAAACAAACAAAAAAGCATGAAAAAAAAGAAAAAACAAAACCAAATGTGTAGGAAAAGCAACTAAACAAACAAAAAAGCAAGAAAGCAAACACACAAGGTAAGAAAGGAAACAAGCATGCAAGAAAACAAGATAAAGCAAACACTACTTCTACTCGTACGCTAATGATGCACGGCACTCCTCAAGTGAAGCGATAATTCCAATCCAACCATCAACACATTGGTAAACCCATGTTGGTGAAGGCATGCTTCGCAAACAACGTTGTTGTGCGAACCAGTAGACATAAAAGATATAATAGTGAAGCCAAACACACTTTGGGTTTAAATGCATCCACAGAACATAAGTGAGTGCAAGTGCATGACATGTGGTCCATGGACTTACCATGGTGATCTGTGACACTGCATGCAGATGTTAAGAATGTGCACACTCTTAACTATGAGATGCAAGCAAACAAAAGAAACAAAGAAAACTTGTGTTGCACATGCATGCTTGCTGTGTACGATTTCTCCAATGCATGAGCGATGGGATCATGTAGTTTAGGTTGAGGAAGTGAAATTTGAGTGCTAAATTGATCGGCACTACATACATATGAGTGATGAGGGGCCTTAGGTGTTTGAACGATTTCCTGATCGGAAGTGAAACCAACCTTAGGACAGAGGACCTGACATAACCATTAGCTTGAGTTGAAGTGTCTCGATAGTCTCCAGGGTTTTGACTTCATGGACATATACATCATTGTAGGTCAGTTTCTTAGACAGATTAATAACATTTGAATCAATATCGTGATCGAATGAGGAGGTGGAGATATCATGGCAATCAAGATAAGAAAATTTAGGATGTTTTTTGGCATCCTCATGATTTGAACAATCACACAGAGGAATAGATGAAAAGCAAGAATGTTCACCCTCTGTTTTTTTGGAAAAAGAAGATGAAAAATCAAGTGGATTTTCAATGAATGATTGGTTCTCTATGTTGTTGGATGATGGGCTGACATTCAGTGTATTCTGCAAATGATCAACAATGGGTGCATTCCTAGACAAATATACACATGTGAAATCAAGGATGGAAGAATCATTAAAGATGTCAAGGAAGAATGAAGGAGGTTGGGATGGAAGGGAGTCATCCTTCACCGAGGTTTGATGCACAAGATCCTAGTCATGGTATTCATGGATTACAACGCAGGTGGGTTGTGAAACACCAACTCCATCGATAGCTTGATTCTCGTTCACAACAAGAGTAGAGTCTGGAATGGAAGAACACAAGATAGTTTCATCTGGAGGATCATTAGAATATGAAGACGGAGGTTGAGGTACGAAATCAATGAGATAAACCATGGGATTCACAACCTAATATGCATGAAAATTAAAAGAAGTAATGTTGGGAGGATGTGATAGTTGAACAGATGTGTGTGCATATTCTCCCACATCACTCGGAAGTGGTGGAGTTGTTTGCTAAGGGGACAGTGGAGTATCACTTGTGATAGCAACCATGTCCATTTGTGATTGTGAAAGTCCATCACCGAAGTATGTTGAGTGGGGTTTGAGTTTGAACTTCTTTTTGGGATTGAAAGATTTAATAAGGTAATATTCAAATATATCCATGATATACAGAAATTTCATTCGACCTTTTGGGGCTTCGAACATGAATAGACAGAAGCGCTTTGAAAAATCTATAGGTGATTCGTGTAGGGCCTTCCATTGTTTTAATAATTTTTTATCAAGTACTTTAGCATAAAAATGGTAGAAAATAGATTTGATTAGATCATTGAATTGCTTGAATGAGTGCACGAAGTTATGAGGTAGTGTTCCACACCATTGCAATGGGTCATCACAAAGTGTGTGTGCGAGTAGCAAACATACCTCTGTTTCATTAAAATCTTCCATGCCCTTCATGAGTGCATGGAAGTCATCTAAGTTTTGAGGACATGTCACTTGACCTTCACCATCATATGTGACTCGTGACAGGTTATCGTGGAACTCTCTCTCGAGGTGAAAGATATGTCCATTGGATAAACATTTCGGAGGGTGAACTATAACAAACTCCATGATAGATGTGTAAAGGCTCAAAATAGACGATGAGGACTCAACTTGTCATCTAACCCTCCTTCTAGCACCAAAATTTTTATGTTGTTGGACCTGCCAACATGTGAGGGGATCTCCCTAGTAAGAAGTCACAATTAGACATCAGACTGTTTGATGTAGTTGTCCCAACAGTGGGTCATATGATATTGCCTTAAGCACAGTTGTGCACATATGCAAGTAAGATGTCCCTATTGGTAGAAAGGGTGTGACATATATAACAAGTCAAGGAAGGTGCATGAACAGTTCTAACACATGGAGGATGAGGTGAGTGCGCCCCTTGGAAACCTATGAAGGCATGTGGCTAAGAAGGGAACACATGAGAAAAGATGCATCAAAAATTGGAAAGCAATTAAGCTAGCAATCCGATCTGATGGTTAAACCAGCATCACATTTCAGTAAGATCCATACATACTTATATATAAAAGTGCATATGTTCATGCATAAGAAAACATATACATATATCATTAGAGTAAAAAATTTAGCTGAAATGCAATAACAACATATGCATGAATTGTGTTGGCTCTGTTATATTAAGAAGTAAAAGTTCCAATCATATAGTACAACCATGACCAACCACTAGTCCCGACACCAGAATGTTACAGTCATCATCGTCCACTCCTCCAAAGAGATATAATAGCTCTGGACTATGGAGAAGGAAAGGCTCATTAGAATACTCTCTAATATTTCTCTAAGAAACACCTATCAAAATATTGGTTGACCAAAAGCCCCTACAATAAGTTATGAGGGACTATATATAGCAAAGGGTGGTGTGACCCTTGACATTCCCCTTTGTGAGTGTTCATCTACCCTCATGAATCTTCAACTACTCTTGATCCAGGTGGATGTTGGTGGCCACCCACTGATCCCATTTGGACCCCCACAATTGTCTCTTTCAGCGTTCTCAGTTTCCTAAATTGTAGCACAGTTTACCATTTTTAGCATTTTTTCGGGTCCTGAACTTCTGGAGCCATTTGAGGCCCTAAACGATGTTTTTTGGGAAATCTGGGGGAAACGTGGGTCCATGAACCAATGTTTCCCTTCCCAAAGTGGTAGTTCTCGGATAGATCTTTCTAACCAGCTATCATACACGTCAAACGGAGATCGTATGCCAAAGTTACGACCCCGGGAAATTGATGTACCAATTTACCCAAAACGGGGCCCACAATTTGGCGTTTCATCTTCTAGGGGTAGGTTTTGGAATGTGATGGGTTTTCCATTGTTTCTCAACAATAAATAGGCCTTCGAGCCTCATTGTAACACAATTCGGAAGAGTTCAGAGGCATGTAGCCACACATCTCTACTCAGAGATAAGCTACCATCGCCCTAGCTGGTTTATTTCCAATTCTGGTTGTAAGCATATTTCGGTATTTTCCATTAATGAAATGAAGTATTATTTCCGCTGCATCTCTTTATTTATGGTTATCACATCTTTGTGTATATGGTTATCTCTGTAATTTGTTGTGTTCCTATTTAAGTCTGGATCACTGTCCCTGAAGATTCCACCGAAACCTGCGTTGCCTGGGTTCCCTTTGGAAGCCCCATCGAAGTTCAACTTAATGAAATTCTCTTTGGGATAATTGAATTGCTCGGGACTTTGAGCCTGTTTATTCTGCCTAATCTCTTTTCTGGGGTATAACATTTCATATTTCATATTCAAATTTACCTGTATTTGTCCCTCCTCCTGATTCGTTTTCCATTCCTCCTCACTCCAATCCTCCGCTAAGATTGTTTCCTTAACAGCCCTTAGGACGCCCTTCCATGTTTCTTCTGCTTCTATATGTTTATCAAGGAAAATACTTTGGTTTCTTTCTTTCCAGAGAAACTAGATCGTGAACCCCACAGTCAAGTCCCATGCCCATCTAATGACTTTGCAATTGAATTTTTCCTTATTCCATAGGAAAATGGTTCATTTTATATCTCTGCGGTCTCTCCGTTCCTTGCCATAGAGCTTTCTTGTTTCATTCCAAATTTTCACTGCATACCAACAGTTATTCAGGATATGGTTTTGGTTCTCATTCTCTCTATTTCATAGACTACATTTCGAAGGGCCGAGAAGGCCCCTCTTTTGAATATTATCCCATGTTAATATCCTTTCCTTACCTACCAGCCACGCAAATAAGGCTATCTTACGCCACCATTTACCTTCCCATATGATTTTCCATTCCGGGTTTACCTCCATCCTTTCCTGAGCTCCGATCAGATAATATGCTTCCTTAACTATGAATGACCCTTTCATGGATTTCCCCCACCTCAAAATATCTTCCTCGTTCCTGACTTTATCTTCCTAAATTCGACTTCTTTCTCGTATTCTTTTTGTTGTTCTTGGTTGATGTTTTCCATCTATTCTTCTGGCTTTCTCCATTTTCTCCATATACCTTCTGAATCTCCTTCTCTCCAATAATCTTTTACATATTTCCTTCCTTCCGTGAGTGCCTTTTGCTGTATGTTTTGGAGAGTTTGTATATTACCAAGTCTATCTCTCTGCTGCCACCCTTCCTCCCAAAATCTAGCATTTCTTCCTCCTCTTATTTCCCAGAACGCATGTCTCTTGACTATACTCCTATTCTGACTTGCCAAGTTCCAAATTGAAGATCCTTTTGGGGTCTCTTCCACCCTGAGGATCTCTTCCGTAGTTCTTGGCATGTTGTACTTGTGAGTCCATATCTTCTTCCAGAGATCATTGCCCCCTCTCATCCACCGCCACCATAATTTACCCCCCAGCACCCTGTTTAACATTTCTGGGTCTCTTAATCCAAGGCCTCCTTCGTCTTTCCTCTTTGACAGATGTTTCCAGGAAACTAAGGCCCATTTCCTCTGCTGATTAGGGCCTCCCCAAATAAATTTGTTGTATAGCTCTTTTATCTTAGAGCAGGCTCCTTTGGGGGCCACTATTATAGACAAAGGATAAATGGGGATTGCTTGTAGGACTGATTTAACAAGGACAATGCGCCCCGCTATATTCAGAGTTCTGAACACCCAGCCTGCCATTTTATTTTTTATTTTCTCTATAACCTGTAGCCAATTTACCATTCTGGTTGGATGAAAATCAATCTGATTTCCAAGGTACTTTGTTGGTAGCTCTACTTGTCTAAACCCTAACGTCCTTGTAAGATGAGATTTGACTGACTCCAGGGTGTTGAAAACAAAGGTACAGGACTTTTCCTTGTTCACTTCCATACCTGAAGCCTCCATGAATATATCCAGGATTATTTTTATACCCCTGACTTCTTTTACTGTTGCTTCGCAAAGTAGCATTATATCATCAACGAACTGTTGATGAGTTATTGGAAGATTGCTCCCCCACAGCTTGAGACCTTTGATTTTTCTTTCCCTCTGTTCCTTTTTGATGAACCTCCCTAACCCCTCCGCCGCCAGAATAAAGAGGAAAGGCGGAAGAGGGTCCCCCTGCCTTATTCCTCTTGAGGCATTAAAGGAAGTTGAGGGTATCCCATTAATTAGAATTGAGAAGTTCGGTGCTGAAATCATACTGAGTACCCATTGTATCCATCTATTGTTGAACCCAAAGGACTCCAGGACTCTTTTAAGATATTTCCAATTCAATCGGTCATAGGCTTTAGACAAGTCTAGCTTTATCATCATTCCTTTCTACTTCTTTTCCTTTATGGTATGAATGACTTCCTGAGTTACCACCAGCCCGTCAAGAATTTGTCTCCCCTCGACAAACCCTGTTTGTTTTGGGGAGATTAAATTTGCCATGAGGGGTTTTATCCTTTTTTCTATCAGCGTGGTTATGATTTTATAAATGACATTACATAAAGCAATTGGGCGAAAGCCCTGTGCATTTTCTGAATTGGCATTCTTCAGAATTAAAGTAAAAAAGGTCAAATTTAACGTTGGCCATACCTTCTGCTTCATACGGGATTCCTCAACTAATTCCAAAATCTCTTTACCCAGAAATCGCCAACCTGCTTGAAAGAATTCCGTTGTAAGCCCATCCGGTCCTGGAGCCTTGCCCTTCTTCATGTTCATCACTATTTCCTCTAACTCTTCTATAGTCACTGCTCGCATCAGGGCTTTGTTCTGCTCCTCTGTTACCAACTTGGGAATTTCCTTACATATATTCTCAATAGCGGCTGCCCGATCATTTTGAGGTTCGGTCAGGATGTCTTTATGGTACTCAACTAGGACTTTCTCATTCCCTTCTTGTTTTATTACCCTTTCCCCTGCTTCGTTTTTTATGGATATGATCATGTTTCTCTGTCTATGTTGTACCATGGTCTGATGAAAGAATTTTGTATTTCTTTCTCCTTCCCTCAACCAATTGATCCTGGATTTCTACCTCCATAGGATCTCCTCTTGCTTCCTTCTCTCCTCCAGCTTACTTATTAAGATTCCTTCTATTATTATTCTTTGTTGGATTTCTTCCATTTCCTGTTCTAATCTATGTTTCTCCTCCATGATGTTCCCACACTCCTCCTTGTTCCACTTTTTAATCTTCCCCTTCAGTTCTTTTAATTTTAGCTGGAAAGTGTGCATTTTCCCTTTTCCTGGCAATGTACTTTGAGTCCACCACTCCTTCGCTTTTTCCAAAAACTAGGGATTCCTAAGCCAGAAGGATTCAAATCTGAACAGCTTTTTCCCCTAGTTTTTATTTATATCTATCTCCAGCCTAATTGGCCAGTGGTCGGAACCAAGAGCTGACATTATTTTGGCTTCCAGAAATACATCTCTATTCATGATCGACTCGGATACTAGAAACCTGTCTAGTCTGGAAGCGATCTGATTTTTTCCTCCTCGGCAATTATTCCATGTAAAAATACCATTAATAGTTTGCATATCTACCAGCCTCTTCCTAGAAATCATTTCATTAAACATATCCATAAACTGATCTGTCTTCCTTATTCCTCCTTTTTTCTCATCCACTATTCTGATCAAATTAAAATCTCCTCCTATTATCCACGGCATTTCTGGATAGAGTCCTCTAGCTTCTTTCACATTCTTTAGGAATCTTTCTCTCTCCCCTGCTATATGTGGTCCATAGACCACTATAATAAGAACTTTCTCTGCGGATCCTATCACTCTGCAAGAGCGAGTTAAAATTATGGGTAAACTTGTCCAGTTTTCAAAAATTAGCTCCTCCGGGTTCCACATGATTGCTAACCCACCTGCAGTGTCGATTGCATCTTGTCCCATTACTTCATATTG
Organism: Pinus taeda; assembly: GCA_000404065.3. NCBI lineage: Eukaryota > Viridiplantae > Streptophyta > Pinopsida > Pinales > Pinaceae > Pinus > Pinus taeda. Next base: position 22,368 of record APFE031441434.1, read on the forward strand.
TATTTTTAATTTTTTAGTTATTCTTTCCATCTGTTGCAGAGTAATCTTCATTTCTTGGATTATTACTATTCTTGGTTTGTCCTTTCTCAATATCTCCTTTAAATACCTTTGTTTTCCCTTACTGTTGAGACCCCTAATATTCCAGGATGTAATTATCATTTATAGCTTCTTGGGTGGTTGTTGGAAAACCTCCGATAGAGGTATAACCTTACCTGAGTTAACCAGAATCTCACCTACAGCCTGAATAGTCTCATTCAGTGTTCGTCTTCCCCTCTTTCGTCCTCCTTTGCCAGTGCCTTCCATTCCTATGCTGTTATTTTCATATACCCCTATTTGTCCTGTTATTTCTTCCCCTGCTCTACCTCTTTTTTCTTTGTATTTTTGGAATGTATCCTTGTATAATTGTTTCTGAGTTTCTGGAATAAATCTCTCGTCAAGATTTTTCAACTCCTGTATTAGCTTCCTCATAATTTTCTCTTCTTCTGTCCCTAAATCATTTTGTGACCCAAGTTCCATCTGGATTTGCTCTGAAGTTATCTCAGGATTTACCCCCATATCCTCTTCATTCTCCCTAGCCGCTGTTGTGTTTTCATCCTTTGTTCCTTTGCTAACTTCCATTGGTTCCCTCTTGTTCTTTTCTCCTTCGTCCATTGCCTCCGATCCCTCATATTCGTTCTCTTGAAGGACTTGAAATTTGTTCTGGCTTTCTATTATTATAGGTTTTGACTTTTCTTGTAGCTTTTCTCCATCTTTCCCTGATCTCTTCCTTCTGCTAACCTCCTGAAAACCTGTCTGTCCTCCCTCCGCTTTTTCTACCCTTCTTTGTTCTTCTTCTTGTTTTTCAATAATCTCCTCTTCTCTATTTTGCGGGAATTGCTTGAACATGTGTCCATACTCATGGCACCTTCTGCACCTGAAGGGAATATGTTCATAGTCCAGTGGCTGCTGCCAAATCTCGTCTTGGTATTCTAGCTCTATATATTCTGGTAGTGGCTATGCTATGTTCATGTACGCGCATATTCTAGCATAAGACATATATTTCCCCCTCTTTGTTGATTCAGCCACTTTGACAAAAGTCCCAATTGAATTACCAATTCCTTCAAGAATATCCGGGTCCCAGAACTCTACCGGTAAGCCAAATAGTCTGACCCAGATAGGAGCAGCTAGCATTTTCTCATTCTCTGGGTCATATCTTTCTTCCCAATGTCTCATAAACAGTCCTGCATTATTCATGAAGTATGGCCCTTCCTCAAAAGTTTTTTCCTTGTCTTCCAAGTTAGCAAAAATTACTGTAAAAAACCCTTTCGCCCCTAACTTTAAATCTATGTGTACTTTTGGTTTCCAGCGTTGCTGCATCCATTTTACTAGATCCCTCTCAGTAGGCCAAAACCCAATAAACTTGCAAATTAAAGCATGATCCCTCATATAGCATCTATATTCTTCAAGTTTTTTATTAGGAATAACATACCTGGGTTTTTCCGGTGCCCTTGGTAAACATCGACCTCCTGTTTTGGTTTGCCACTGGTTCCCGAGAACCGGTGCCTCTCTGCTGCTCCCCCTTGTCTTACTCTGTGACCTGCTCCAGCTTGCTTCTCCTGCTGCTATGTTTTTATAGGAGGGGATCTCTCCCCTCCCTTTCCTGCTCTCCATTGCGCCCTTCAGTTCTCAACAGGCTTGGATAGACCCCTGTCTCTTGCTTAATATTTCTTAACTGTCTGAATCTCTTCACTGGAAACCTCTCTTAAGGACTCCGCCGTCTCTCGCTTCCTACCCTGGCCAGTACTGTAAACCCTAAGTTTCAAACCCTCTTCTACTCCGCAATTCCGCCATCCGCTCTCTCCGGGATTTGATATGACCTCATATTTGTATATTTCTCGAGGATTGATAAATCTTATGTATTCATGATGCGAAGCAACCATCCTATATTTCCTTGGAGTAATATTTGTAAACGTGTAACTGCCTCACTGCGATGTAAAAACAACATTAATGAAATGAGTTCAACCTTCACATTGGCACCACCTACATTTATATATGGACAACTTTCTGCTCCAACAACCCCCATCACTCTCCTAGAAATAGTGAACCGAATGAAGTGAAAATTGATGTCTTCATGGCCATTGCAACCATTGTGATCCACTTATACATATTCACCGATTTAATATATATTCACCAAGTCAGGGAATATGATTATTTCCAATGTAATTTTTCCACTCAATAATCTTAACATCAAATTTGGAACTGTCTCATTCATCTTCAGAGAGCTCTTGAAACAATTTTTCATTATTCTATCAAATCTGCACAAATATATTAAAAAAATTATTAATGTATGCTTCTTGATTACGAATCAAAATGTTTAAAACAATACAACACCAACAAATTTGTATTTCATCTCTAACGCTCATAGTTCACCTTCTTTCTTAGAATGCATATGGCTAATAGATATTTTCCACATGCTTCAATTGTTGTAACATATATTTTATAGATGGTTTTGCTAACACCACTATCTGCAATATGAATATCAATTTGCAATGATTCATTTTATGTATTTTTTTATAATTATGGTGAATCGATAATTCTTTAGATTAAATAATGAATCTACTCCTTGAACAAAGATTATATTAAGATATTATATGCAAAGTAAAATTTATATGAGTAAATTTTAAAACAAATTCCACTTATATTCATCAAATTTTTGAGTAAGAAACATTACAACTTATGTTGTTTGGTGAACTAATCGCTGTGTCGAGAGCCTACCCATAATTCTCCATAGTATGAATACAGGTCAATTGCTTCAATAATTTTACTGGGCTTCCTTTATTAGTAGTGTAGGGATTAGATTAAAATGTTGAAATATTATTTTTAAAATTTCTTGAATTGTTATGGGATCTACCACTGTAAAATAAACCTCATAAACCTTTACGCCATGATTTCCTCCTTGTTTAGCCATGGATGCTAAATTTGCATCCATAATCATGTCTACTGATATTGCAATTTGAATTCAACAAAAGAAAATAACACATTTAAGAGAAAAAGGATAATGGTTTTTTGAGTCTAAGTTTTGAAGACATACATGGAAGATCTGATCTCACAAGAGAAATAAATAATGTAGAGAAGCTCCATAAAAATCAATAAATATGATTTAAATAATTAAAAATTGTGCAATCTATGTTTGGAACAATCTAGTGTCGTATTCCAGATACATATGATAAATGTAATCTAATAAGAAAAAAATTAATATGGAAATACTCTAGAAAATCTAAAATTAATTACAAAATGGTTTTTCACACTTTTTTAAGAGTTACTCACTAGATCTAGTACATAATCTGCATCGACCAAGAAGCGATAGTTGACCTTTGCCATAGTGCATAACGATTGGATCAGTCATTCTGCAAGTTGAATATTTGATTTAGCTCAACAACAATGTGAGATTAATCGAGCATCGAATCCGAAGTTTTCCTCAACTTTGTCAAAACCGAATTTTTATGAAACCTTGACATCCATTGATCCCTCTGCAGTGGTTCAAACTGTCGGACATGTAACCTACATCTTAAGCACCTACCATGTCTCCATTAGAAGGAACTTCGAATCTAAAAACCTACTAGTTTTTTTTCTAGGTTTCAATAGCTCACTACATCTCTCCTTCTCTAGTTCCCAACTAGGTTTTGCTAGTCCAATTCCGATAGAATCTGAAATCACTATGATGGTTGACATGTCAGTTTTCAGGGGCACCGAACACATGGATCCACTAAAAATCCAACATCATGATCTAGATTAGTTTTATTCTCACAGAGATTTGGATAGTTGTTACCCTGGTAGAAATAGTGCTAGATGTAAAAAAAATGCCTTTATATTTCCAATTGTCAAGGCAATATGATCTATGACCCCTATGGTTTAGGGAAAAATCACCCAAAACCCCAAATTTTCACAGCTTAAATTATTAAATTATTAAGTTATTTGTAATTCAAAGTTTATTTAAAATTATTACAAATCTCTTTACTCTGTTTGAAAATAGAAAGCAACTTTTCATTCAAATAATATTATTTTAGCTTTCAATTAATTGAAATTTATTTTATTTTAATTAATATAAAATTGTTTTTGGTTATTTATATGTATGTTTCAATGTTATTTATCATTTCATATTAAAAATAAAATAATTATTTGGTTCATAGGGTAGATCTCGTTTAGAAACATAAACATGTAAACTTAAATGTAAATGTAAACATAAATGTAAATGTAAAAGTTAATATTTAACATTTAACATTGTTAATCTAATGTTGGCCCTATCTAAAAATCAATCTAATTATTATTATTATGTATAAATACAACATAAATTTAAAATATAAAGATGTGAATATAGAAAAAAAGCCATGGTAAATAAATAAAAATATAAAAAAACGAGAAGTTTACTAAATAAATAAGACTCTATTTACATTTACTCCCAAGGTATGGTAAATAAATAAAACCTCTTTTTCTCTTTACTCCATTAACCTTTTTATATTTATGAAAACTTAAAAAATAGGTTTTATTTGATGGATCCTCGGGACGCATAATTATTAATACCGTGGGCCAATTACCATACTTATTAAATAGGTATAATAAATAAATAATAAAAACATATCAAGTAAGATTAGAAATCCACATCTAAGTATATATACCAAGCCTATGGGCCAAATACCATTGTAAAATAAAAGAAATATGATAAGTAAATAAAAATATATATATAAAACAAGAGGTATGGTAAATAAATAAAACCTCTTTTTATATTTGCTCCATAAACCTCTTTACACTTACTAACACTCAAAAGATAGCTTTTATGTAGGTGAAGCCTATGGGGAAAAATAACTTGGGCGAAATTATTATTAATACCATGCAAAAATTACTATCAACCATAATATTAATATTAAAAGATTATTATTATTATATTAAATAAAATATTCATATTAATATATCATAATATTAATATTATTAAATATAATAACTTTGCTTTAATCCAATATTAAATTTGTTATATTATAATATATATTAATATATCATGATATATATTAACTCTATATATATGGGAGGTAAGAACAAAGACATAAAGCTATAGAGGTGGAGAGATAGGGGGAGTGATAAGGGAGACATGGAGATAAACTGAAGGAGGGGGCAAAGGAGGAATAAAAAGAGAGAGAGGTAGAGAAGGGAAAAAGATGGGGAGGAGACACAAAGATTGAGGGGGAAGAGAGAGGAGAGTGGGAGGGAGATAGTGAGAGGATTGGAGGGAAGAGGGAGAGAGAGAGAGACAGGGGAAGAGAGATGAACATAGGAGAGAAGGGAGAGAGAGGAAGGATGAGAGAGAGGAGGTGAGAGGGAGGGATAAAGGTATGGAGTTGGAGGGGGAAAGATGGAGGAAGGAATAAAGACATAGAGAGTGAGAAGTGGAGAGACAGAGGGAGTGACAAGGGAGAAATGGAGAGAAAGAGTGTATGTTTAGGGGTGAGATAAAGAGACAAATAAGGAAAGATAGAGAGAAGGGGGGTGTTAACACCCAGGTTGTTCCCTATGACTCCCAAGGGAATACGGCCGGGGTAACCACTAACCAATCTTTGGATTATAGCTTCTAGCCCAGCTGTAATCAGAGAGGGCTCTCTCTTTAAGGTTTATCTCTGTTTTGTGGATATTTTAGGCTAGTTATGAAGTAAAGGTTTTGTTTTATGTTTGGTTGGAAGGATGTCTTTCTATACTTAAAGCGGAGATCTGCAGATAATCTTAGTCCATTGGGAAATGGAGTCTGTGGCTATTGGTTTCTTGAAATATTGAGTTTGAGCAGCTGGAGTTACAGGGCCATTTAGATACTTCATGAAACAAACTTGAAATTATGATGGTGGAATGTAAACAACCAATGAAAAGCAATTAAGAATTTTCCACTAAGCTGGGGTGTGAGAAAGAGATATATTCCTCAGGAGCAAACTTGAATTCCTAAAACAATAATCACTGTGAAAGATATAGTGTGAAAGGGTAGCAGTTAAGAATTACACCTTTATTACTATAACTAAAGAAAAACATTCAGAATAGCTTAGATTGAGTTCAGGGTAATCTGTGATTAAATCCTGGAACTATTCTTTTTCCTTGCTATTAACTGTAAGACACAGGAAACATGAAAGAGATATGAAAGATAACAAACACATAACAAAGAGTTATAAGAAAAACTTATTGTGCCATGAAATACGCAAGAATCTTGTAACTTTCAGCTAAACACCACAAAGCATCAAGCAACACAGAGCTTTGGAAATTCCATCATCTTTTGTATTACTTCTCTGAGAGTTACAGTAAAAGAGAAATAGAATAGATATGAACAATATCCGACATCCAACGTTCAACCTCTGCTATCTCATGTGAGGGGGAATATATAGAAGTGTTTCATACAAAATATCTCAGGCATTGAGTCACCTGAGAAATAAAATATCTTCATTAACTCATACAGATATAGTAGATAATAAGTTATTACAACTTTTAATACAACATAAATGCTCTTTACTCAGTCCAGAAGATTTCGACCTTTGTTGCTCACTGAGTCGGTTGAATACTTTGTTATAACTGCTGAGTGACGTGCTTGTGCAGCTCTGTCCTCCTATAGCTTTTTGGCCCTGTCACCTGTGACTGCCAGTGCTGCTGTGGTGGCCGAATAGTTGTGCTGAGTTGGCTCAGCCTCTTTCTGCATACCTGCTGATATATCCTTATTTTCCTGTGCATGAAAATTTAAATATTTCAAAAAGGAAAAAACATAATTACTGGCTTTGGTTTAGCAGTAATTGTATTAAACTATTCCAGACTTCCTGTGTAGGCAATTGATGCCTCAAAATTTACCCCATGGTCTCATCTACCTCTGTATACTTATAAAAATTTGGAGGCTCATCAAACAAGTGAGTAATTTCATTCATAATGAAGAATAAGCTCTCCACCCTGTTGAAAAGGGTCTGTCCTGATGTTGGCCCTCCTTCTGCTGATGTGCTGGTTGTTTCTGCAATCTGATTAGCAGCAAAAGTGTTGACCCTCTTGGCATATTTTTCATGTGAAAGTAGCCTCCCTAAGGGCTCCATCAAGCTAGGAAGGCCTCTGTTTTGTAATGCCATGAACTTCTCCTGTAGTTAAGCACACTTATCATTCTAGTGGCAACCTCAGGCATGCTGCCTAGAGATGCCCTTGCCCTTTGGATTTCCCTGTGTGCTTTTCCAATGAGCCCCATTTGTTCATGAATGGCCTCAATGTATTCCCACTGGTCTGTGATGGACTGGCCAATATTGGTTCATAGGATTCTCTTGAGCTCAGCTGTTACCTTGTCCAGTGTGAGCTCCTTTTCTAGCTTTTTATTCTTTTTTTGAGAGACTTTACCTCTCTTTCTCTCTCAGCCACATTTTTCTTGGATTTATCATACTTCTCATTGATCTTAGTCAGAGTTTCTTTGGCCTGATTCAACTCTGACATTTGGGTCTCCAAGGCTTGAATCTCATTTCTCAGCTTCTGCATGTCAAGGCTTTCAGCCTGCTCTGTTGTTGGTGCTGAGGTGGAGGGTATAGCTTGTTGTGTTTGCTGACTGGGAGGGTCAGTGGTTTGAGGAGCTTTCTCCAGATTAATTGTTTCTGGAGGAGGTTGTGAAGTTTGTCCTGCCTCCTTTTGCTGCAATGCTGCCTGAAGGGCAGCCTCTGATTCCTCCAGCTTCTCTTGTGTCTGGATGAGCTCTTTGTATAATGTAACCAGCATAACTGCTGCATCCTTGTCTTGTCTAAGCTGGGCAATCTCTTCTGTTTGAGGATGAAGAGTTGCTGGGATTTTTATCATTTTCCTTAGTGCTTCCATATCAGCATCCCTTAGCTTCAGAATCTCCTGCACTGCCTTGACATCCTTAGGATCATGTCCAAGCTCTATTATGATGTCTTCTAGAGATTTGATCCTGTTGTCCTTTGCTTGAGAGGATGCCCTTTCCAACTCAAGTTGTGTAGTGGTATTATTTAGGCTATTTTGTAGCCTATAGTTCACCAAGGTCTTGTCTGCCAAGGAGGCATACACCATCTCACCCGTTTGTTTGTGCAATTCGATCTGATCCATTGGGTGGATGTCCTTGGC
>APFE031441438.1:14584-25120 GCA_000404065.3 Pinus taeda
TTTTTTTATTTATTTTTTATTTTTTATTTTTTTTTTCAGTCTCTTAATGTTGTTTACTAGCATTCGAACCCTATATCTGTTAAATTTATGACTTCCAAAAGTTTTCTAGTCTTTTCTACAAGTCACAGGAACCAACTGTGACAGAGATGACAAATTGTTGCGAGACTTGCCAACCGGGAATCAAGGAGTAGAAATCACACTTTTCTACCCAAAAAGTGTGATCTGGAGGTTTAGAGCATGCATTTCAGCCCAAAAGTGCGATCCCCCTAAAATTAGGTTAGTACCTGTGATTTTTAGGGTTTTTGAATTTTTTTTAGATTTGTTTCTCGGTTTTGCTGAGAGTTGTGTGCTGGGTTGGTTCACCACTGTGCCCACCCCACTTAGGCCTTGATTTACTATGACTTACTCGTTGAAGTGGAATTTATCCTCATAGGGATTCTAGCTTTCACCTTTATAGGAGGAGATTAGCTAAGTAAGAAGTCTGAGTTTTTGCAGCACTTTCAGTCATATTTTCCAGATTTGTACCCTTCTGTTTCAGATCTTCAAAGATAGGATGTTTCCATCCAAAGTTTCCTTTTAAACCTTGTTTGGTCATTTACCTTAGGGTCCCATTGATTACCCGAAGTTTTACACCCATCTCCCTATATTTTTGCAATGATCTTCCTCTTTGGTTTTTTGTTGTTGCTGCACCACTTTCTAGCAGCCTAGTGTCATTTGATCCCAGTCACATAAACAATTAGATTTCTTGACCTTTTTAGTGTGTTTTCAGTTGATTTCACCACCAACCAACACAGTGTTTGCAAAACTAATTTGGGTGGGTTTTAGTTAATTGATTTGATGTTTATTTTCTATTGTTAATTTAAGTTCATTTTTCAATTTTTTTTTTTTGTTTTTTCAAACACAATCTAGGCTTAATTAATAAACACACTTTCACACACAAGGACACCTTAAGCAAAGGGTGCTTGGTTTACACTACTAGGCTAAGACTTAAAATAATTAATTTATCTCCTCACACAAAGACAAAATCATATTGTTGATCTCCCTTCACCATTTCTATGTCACTTGTGTCTTACCACCATTGCACCACCAAGGCATTTGTTGTAGAGACTCTCAGGCCTTCAACCCCATTTTCCACTTGGGCATATTACTCCTCCCCGCAGGGTTCGAGTTCATAGTCCCCCGAGTCCCCATACTGACTCTTCTTCTGGTTCATCTAATTCCTCATCTAATTCTGAGCATCCTTCACCGCATATCGTCACCATGTCTGGACCCTCAGCTGGTGCAGGAACCCAACCTGGTGTTGCTCCAGTTCTACCTTAGTGGTCACATCTAGCGGAACTATCTAAGGAACCATTTTGGCAACCCCCATGCTCCCTTTTATGGATGGGTTAAGTTTCCCAGATTTTAGCTAGTTGATAAATGATCCTATACACCATGATGCTGGTTGAATTGCTATTTTGACTAGGCTTCCCTCGGACATCCCAAAGTTTGAGGGTAATTCTGGAGAGTACCCTTCCAATCATATCCTCTCCTTCCACTTGTGGTGTTCATCCAATTCTATTACCGATGACTCCATTCATCTTTGACTGTTCCAACTCACATTCACTGGAGATGTTGCAAAATGGTATGTAGACTAGCTCGTCACATCTCATTCCATTTTCGCGAAGCTTGCTAATGCATTCCTCTCATATTTCTAGTTACATTTTTGATATGACACTGATATGGAGCTCTTGACCTCATTCCATCAGTCCTCTTCCGCTCGTCTCTCCGATCATGTTTAGGAATGGTGTTGAAGGAGGAGTACATTTTGTGTCCCATCGTTTAAAGACCATGTCTATCTATATTGGTTTCTTAGGAGCCTTTTATCACCCATTGGAAAAGATTTCGTGTCCCATTTTCTTCAGACAGAGGAATAAGCTCTCCAAAACACTCTGAGATATGACCTAATTTATGTGCAATCTTATTATGTCTATATCGTCATTCCAGACCTCCCCTGTCTTGGAGGTGCCAATGCACCGGGGGCATCTCACTTCGTCGATAGTATCATTTGAACCCTTTCACATCCTTTGCCATATACTTAGCAAAGTTATAGCTATCTGCAGGGGGGCACCAATTCCTCCAAAACTTATGCCCCTCCTACTAGAAACATGTTTTCAGGGCTAACCAATGCTCAACTTGTCTACCGAACCATTTCTCCTCCCTATGCATAGTCGAGTGCTCCATCTCCTCAAGCATTAGCACTACAACCTCCCTTGCATGCTTAGCACCAGCAACCACTACCCCCTCAGGTTCAAGTGTTTGCAAAACAGAGTGCGACCAATCCCAAAAGTTCAAAGAAAAAGAATAAAGGGAAAGGTAACAAGGGTAACTAGGTTAATCAAGGTAATCAACCTAGTGAACCCTAGGGGAACCAACTTAACACCAAGAACCAGCAACATGGTAGTCAACCGAAGCAGAACAAGGCTATTCGTATGAAAAAGCCTTGCACATGTTCTAGTGTACATGGCCATTATACACATGAGTGTACTCTCTTACCCTAGATATGCCAAATGTGGGAATCTTAAGCAATTTCTAGAGGTCAACCGCCCGTCAAGAAATCACCTCAGAACCTTGCACCATCTCAGCTGACAGTGCTTGCAAATCCTTTCCCTCAGTAAGATTTTTTTCAGTCAACCTTAGCCAGGTCAAATAGCCCACCCCCCCACAACATAAAATGACACCTACATCGGTCTCGCCCCCTTTGTCCCTATCCTCTTTCGCTTAATCTCTATTGGTCTCTCTCTCTTGCTCTCTCTCTCTCTCTCTGACTCCACTTTGTTGTCTACTGATTGTGTCTTTATAATGTACTTTAGTCATACTTTTTACTCCTGACATGCACGTTGGGAGGCAATCAGTTGTGACCAAACAATTGATCATCTAGCCTAATTTACTAGATGGATCAAAGTACACCATGTAAGGCCAATTTTACCATAGTAAAATTGCCTTCACTGTGAGAAATTACTTAATAAACCACATTTTCTAAGTAATTTATAATTCAACCCATGAAGAATAATTAAATAAATTACTATTTATTAATTTTCTTCTAGGAATAATTAATTAAACCATTGTTTAATTAATATTCCTTGTCATATTTGACCTACTTATGAAAAATAAACAGATAAATTATTAATTATCTTATTTTTCTCTAGGAATAATTAATTATTATTCCTTGTAATGTTTGACTAAATCCCTTAGGAATAATAAAATAAATCATTATTTGTTTACCATTGCTTAACCAATTTCTTGAGATAATAAATAAATCATTTATTTATTTATTATTTCTAAATAAAAGTTTAAATACTTTTCCCCTCCTACCCAAATATAATAAAATATTCCAAATGGTTATTCCAAGAATGGGGTTAGTAATATTTTATTACTGGTCACGATTCCAGGATAACTCAATATTTAGTTATAAATAGAAGGGTTTTCCATTCATTATTCACTTTTGAATATTTTCATTGTTGCAATCACTGATGTAACTATGATTATTATCACTGTCGCACACCATTTTTCTTCCATTTGAGTTCCCATTAAGCTAAAACATTTTATTTGTTGGTTTTACACATTATAGAGGAGAGAGACTCTACACAAGCTGAAGACATTTAAGGATAGCCAAGAAACCATCCCATAGAGGGGGACTGGTAACATCTATTTGTTCCCTTCATAGGTGTTATTTATTAAAATATATTCTTTGTATATTTGGTTTCCATTGGATTATTGGATTTACCCGCATTTATTACTATTTCATTTTGTTGTTTAACTATGATTGTGGGATAGATTAGGATTTTGGGAGGTTTTTCTTCTATCATTTGCTGCATATCTACAATGTTTAGAAACAATTTATATTATTGAGACTGTTTGTCATCCACAGCCTTAAGTGTTTCCTTTTCATACACCTTCAAGGAGAAAACACTATAACACCCATACCGCTTATTGGAGATTTATAACATAGCTCATGGAGGTATTTTCATCCATATACATTTGTACATATAAAAAACATCACCAAAACATATTTCAAGACATATACAAAATCACCATACCAAAATTGCTTTGCCTCAACTAGAAAAGAAGGAAGGATACATAGCCCGCATTTGATCCTCCATCTCCCATGTAGCTTCATCGGGCCCAAAGTGCTTCCTTTTCACCTTAACATTCTTGATTTCTCAGTTCGAGAGCATGAGAACATTTTTCTGCAATATACACTAAGGCTCTAGCTAGAATTCTCCATCTGGTTCCACCTGCAATAAAGACTAGTCAATCACATGATCAACATCTTTAACATACTTCTTAAGCAATGATACATGGAAAACATCATGGAATTTCATTATCGGAGGTAGTGCAAGTCAATATGCTACTAGTCCAATCCTCTCAATAATACTAAAGGGTCCACAAAACTGCGGTGTCATCTTGGGACATGATCTACTCCGTAAGGATCTCTTCTTCAGTTTGATACACAAGTACACTTGTTCCCTAAATTGGAACTCCTTGAACAACCTGTTCTAATCTGCATAGCTCTTCTGTATCTTGTGATTCCTTTATATTTTTCTTGATTACCTGCATTTTGTGTTCCATATCCACCAACATGTCTAGTCGAATCAACACCATGTTAACTAGATCACTCCAACTGACAGGAGTATTGCAACTCTGCCCATACAATGCCTCAAATGGACTCATCCTCAAAGATTCTTGATACCCATTATTGCAAGTGAACTCTACCAGTGGAATATACTCTTTCCACTTTTGTTGTTGATGCATCACATGCATCCTCAACATGTCCTCCAACATCCTATTGACCCTCTCTATCTGTCCATCTTTTTGTGGATGATAAGTTGTACTGAAGGCCAACTATTTGCCCAAACTTGCGAATAAATAATTCCAAAACTTGCAAGTGAAATTTACATCCATGTCTGAAACAATCTTCTTTAGCACACCATGTAGTCTAACCACATCTCTTATTAATACCTGTGCTATATCTCTAGTTAAGAACGTAGACTTCACTGGAATTAAGTGTGTAACCTTTATCAACCTATCCACAACAACCATGATGGAATCATGATGTCTCACTATCCTCGGCAAACCCTGTGATAAATTCCATGGAATGACCTCCCATTTTCATTATGGAATTTCAATTGACTGTAGCAGTCCACCTAGATTCTTACACTCTGCCTTCACACACTAGAAATGAAAATAAATGAAATATTGAAATTGAACATCTCCGATGAAGGGGCTAGGGTTAGAATCCCTTTCATCCTCCAGAAAAAAGTTAAGGGGCTAGGGTTAGAATCCCTTTTGTCCTCCAGAAAAAAGTTAATTATAATTCACAGAGAAGATGCTTCAGCTTTTCATTCTGCTCTTTGCAACATTGAATGAAGTCTTGGGTTGATTTAAATTCCGCTGGTTTATCGGCCCTAATAGCTTTGATCTTTAACAACAAATACCTTTCAAGGAAAAAACAATGCATAATGCATAGAAGGTGACCTACAAGACAAGGCATTTGAATAAATGGAGAAAATAGTTTTAATTTTCTCTATAGCTTTCTGAAGTTGATTCTGTACTTATTTTACTTTCTTCTGGTCAACACTAAGACTAGCATAAGTCTCCTCCTTTGTTTCATTCATCTCATCAAACTTCTTCAATAAATCCTTATGAGTCTGCAGGGGTACTACTTCTCTTTGATACTATGCTAGAGTATGTTGTAGTTCTGCTATTTCTTTTAGTAACTTTCAGATGGTAGCCTCCCTTACAAGAGGAGTGTATAGGGGTGTATCCTTGGTCTAGACAATTGTATCATAGGTTACCACTGAGTCAGTCTAAGCAGTTGTTTCCATTGTATCGATTGTTTGAGAATTTTCTAAAAAATTTGTTTGAATCACAACATGCATCAAGTCCACAGAGAATTTTGTTTGAGTCTCCATCAAATAGGTGAAAATGTCTCTAGTCTGGGTCCCTATGATTTCAATATGATGTATTTTAGTTGATTTCCAATTGAATTTACATGGGTGTCTTTTGTTTGCATTCTAGTTGTATAAAGGTGGTTTTTAGTTTGAGTACAAACGGTTTTCGATTCTACTTTGTTCCTGCGAGCCCTACTCATTTCTTTCAACCACTTCCTCAAGTGTTTGATATTTTTCCTCAATTTCTTATTTTCCTTGCTCAATAAATTCATCTTGACACTATCTTCTTCCCTTGCCTCCTCAGTGTTATGTTTGATTGGAGAAGAAACAACTGTATTTATTTCATGTGAAAGAGGGGTTATATCATTACTAGGGTCTCGTTCCAATAAAACAATATCTCCTGACCGAGTTTCTAACTCAAGGCTTATTGCTATCTGATTTTTTGGCTCAGGACTTCTTCCTATAGAGGAAATTTGTCCCCCTTGTTCCTGTGACTCCTCCATATCTCCAGAATATGGTAAAATTTCTGTATGACCAAAGCCTTCGGGAGAGGCAAACTGTCTATGGACACAGTTTTGATCTTACAAGTGTCCAGGTTGACTTCCCCCCATATTTCCGGAGGATGATACTGTTTTTGTATGACCAGAATTATTGACAGAGGAAAACTAGCTAGGGGTGTGGTCCTCATCCTGTAAATGTCTAGATTGAGTTAGCTTCGAAGAGCATCCCCAATTTTTCCAAAACTCAGGCCACCTCTTCTTCATCACCTTGTGGAAAAATATCCTGTGGGCTTGTGGGGGGTGTATGAGATGGCACGACTTCCTTTGTCAATTCTGTAATGTTCTGTTGTGCCCTTATCCTTTTAGAACGTCTTCATTTTGCAGGGTCAGAAGCTAACACATAGGTTTTCCTTTTTCGTGCCCTCCTAGAGACTGTTGCCCCTGATATTTTCCATTCATTATCTGGTTCATCAAAATTCTCTACAATTTGGTCAACACCTACTCGTCTTTATATTTCCTAGGTTTTCTTCCAATGAAGGTACAACAGGATTTACAAAATTGTCCTAGGTTAATTACTATTGGGCTAGTTCTCAAGTGACTATGAGTTTAATTAGACCATGATGGCTAATCATAGCCTTCAGGTTCTTAGCTTTTCTAACTTGGCTAGCAACATAATTCAATAAAGAATTTAAAAATAATGGAAAGTTAACTACAATCTTCTACCTAAGTATTGCTAACATCTTAAGGTATCTAGATTGTACCACATCCTGTCGGCCATCGCAAGTGATATTTTTTTGAACAATTATTGCCAATTATCACCATGGCTCCTTCAAGGAAATAGGATGAATACCCTTGCCTTTACGTATAAGTTCTTCACCCATCTCATTGAATACTTCAACAACTTCCTGTAGTTGTACATGTGTCTTAGTCCAATTTATGCCTTTTGTTGAGAGTCCCGAGATTTCGGTTATGACTGGTTCAGAGACTGCTATAGCTTTTCCTTTCACAGTTGTGTGTCCATCCTATAAATTCTACAAAATTTCCTATGCAACATCATTATGAAATCCCTGCAACCTGACCAGGTACTATATCCACCTGGTGCATTCACGAATTACTCAATCCTATTCTATTAATTGAAATAATGTGGGCTCGTTGCTAATGACATTGCCTCCCATGCTTGCTATGCTCCTGGAACAATTCCACTATTCTGCATGCAATATCCTTACTTCTATGGTTTTAATGTTGAACATAAATGAATATTCCTCATGCAAGAGTTTTAATCAGAGAAAGTTTTTATATAGCTACACCAATAAATGATCGATCAATCAGAAAAGATTTTTATAAATGCAATACTAATTAATCAGTCCAATTAGAAATTCATGGTGGAGTTGGATAATTATATCCTATCAAATAATTATAGCGCATATCCTCCCCCCTCCAATAAGAAAGGGCATCCTCATCCTAAAAGTACGGGAAAAAGAAAAGTATGCACGACAACGTTTAATATGGCATGAAGTGAGTGACGAAGTCTGATAGCTGGAGTAAAGAGAAATAATTAACAGTCATATGAGTGGTTAGATATGATCCAGAAAATGAATAAAGCATGTAAATATTCATTATGAACATTAATTTTACCTTTTGTGATTGATAAAGCGAAATCTGACGTAGTACGAAAATAATAATGACTACTGGTGCCAACTGATTGGATGGGGCTAAAGTGGTTCATTGAATGGATTTTCAAAGGTTGTGCTGGTTTTTAGAAGTAAAAACACTATTCGATGGTAGTTTCTCCTCTTGAATTAATTAAATAGGAAGTACTAGCATACTAAAGAATTGGCAATATAAAATACCACTCCAATACCATGGTAGAGCCACTATTGTTAGCAGGCGTCTATAACCTCAATAGGGTTGCCACTTAAAACCAAAAAATTACCCAGTATCCTCGACTTATGACTTTTTGATATCACTGTTTAAATGTTTCTTCAAATAGACCATTGTGTTGGCATGGTAACCAGATAACCACAATGCCATTCACTAGGGCAGAACAAAGTGAACAGGTTAGCTCGTGATGAGACATCCTATCCTTCATCATATATAATGTCTTAAAGGTCATTCCCTTGGTGTGGTAGCCATAATGGGAATGTCACTTGTGTTAAGTCCTTATGATCATGGTAGGCCAGATCGTAATGAGACCTCCTATCCTCTTTGAGAGCATTTTACTTTATTTCCACTTTATTTTTTATTATAAGTTGAGGGAGGCTCACTAAATCCTTAAGAGTTAGGGATGGTGTAAAAAGTGAAAGAATGCCTACAAAAGATATGCTTACTTTCCTTGTATTGTGTGAAAATGAACTTTCCATTTGAAAGTGTAAAAGAGAGAACCAACAAGTTGTTGATATTGATGATGAATCAAGTTAAAAATATATCCAAACGAAAGACATACAACAAGTTGTTTAATAAATGAAGCATATCAGATTTTAAATAGAGATGATCAACAGTTGGTTAAAATAAATCATAATGTAATCAATATGAATGGTTTTTTGTTTCCTTTATACAAATTTCTAGCCAAACGGAAGACTGTATAAGTGGAACAACAATTGGTTTATCAAAAAAGATCAACAACTATTCTGTGAGGAATGGAACAACAAATGTATTGTTGGGAATGGAACAACAAATGCGATATTAGGAATGGAACAAAAAATGTGCTGTCAGGAATGGAACAATAATTGTTTAGGAATTTAAAACTTCTGTGATCCATAACATTGTTTAGAAAATCTTCGGCGAAATCACATAGATAATCATTTGTCGACGCGTTTCGAACCAACCAGTGTGGTTCATCGTCAGGACAAGTTGAAGAACCGATCCAGTTTTGCTTGTTAAATAAATTGGGCAGAGATTCCAACGGCTAGATTAATAACGGCTAAATTTGACCTTATGACCCCAGTCAACTAATTTAATATTCTTGCTTATATTTTTAATTATTATTATTTCCAGAAATTGGATAAATTAGGTAAAATTTTAGGTAAAAATATAAAAAGTACTCTTATTGGTTAGAAAATCATTTGATTATTTAAATAAATATAATTGTTTATTAATAAGTAAATATATACATACATATAACGTTCCAAAATTAGGTTATCAGAATAAAATAAAATAATATTATGGTTCGTAAATATATTTATTTAATAATTATTTATATTTCCAATCGAATGGTTAAAAGTAAATTATTCAACTATACAATAATAATCCCTTATATACATAACTAATTAAATTTATGAAAACGAAAATAAATTAATAAATTATTTCCTTAATATTACTTATGGTAATTAGGTAAAATATTAATATATAATGGTTTCGGAAATTTATTTTTTGAATAAATAATATTAGGTAATTTGGAAGGGATTAAAATAAACTAATTCATATATTATTAAGTTTAAAAGTTGAATATAAAAATATATTCCACCTTATAAAATTAAATTATATAAAACTAAATAAATAATAGACAATTATAATTAGGTAAATTATATTGCTATAATGGTTGGTCATTTATTTCTTTTCTCTAATTGAATATATATTATAGTTATAATATCAGGAAATAATTTTAGAGCATAGCTTAAAAAGATAATTTATTAAGACTATATCCTAATGATTTATTAATTGGTTTATTATATATATATTATCTATCTATCTATCTATCTAATATATAGATATATATATATATATATAATTATATATATATATATATATATATATATATATATAACGTTATAATAGTAGGTTATAAGATACTATTGTAGGTATATTATTTATTAATAATTATTTGTAATTCTATCTTAATATATTGATTTTTTTTTATAAATTATTATAATATTTAAGTTTGAATATACCCAAATATTAACCACTCAAACTTAATTGTAAACAGGTAAATAAATTATTACAATTAATGGTTCGAAAAATATCTTATTAATTGCTAATAATATAATGAATAATATTAGGTAATTAAGATAATAGAAAATTAAACCACTTCAACATACCAATGGAGGTTAAGTTTAAAAGCTAAATATATCTTAAAATTATAATAAACCAAGGGAGAAAAGGACCAA
>APFE031441438.1:53671-69592 GCA_000404065.3 Pinus taeda
GGGGGGGGGGGGGGGGGGGTTTGGTAGGATTTGTTCCACCTTGTGGGGACTAAGCTCACAAATAGTACTAGTTACCACCCATAGACGGATGGTCAGACGTAGATCATGAATAAATGGTTGGAAGGGTACCTGTGCAATTATGTCACTGAGAAGCAGCTGGCATCGGTGAGGTGGATTCATCTAGGAGAGTATTGCTACAACACTACCCACCACATGTCTATAGATATGTATCCAATTCATTCCTTGTATGGTTATAATGCATTGAATTTTTCTGAGATTGTTTTTGGAGACAACATGGCCCCAAGTTCCAAAGATTGGATCTAAGAGAGCCAATACATACTTAGAGCTCTCATGGACAATTTGCAAACAACCCAAAACCAGAAAAAAGATATATGCAGATCGAGGTTGAGTAGAGAGGCACTTTGAGTCTGGGGACCTAGTTTTTCTAAGACTCCATCCCTATAGGTTATCCACACTCAAGCAGAAGGGAGCAGAGAAGGTGAAGCTATGATTTTATGGGCCCTACAAAATAGCTAGATGAGTTGGGGAGCTAGCATATGAGCTAGAGCTCCCACTAGGGAGTAAGGTACACAATGTTTTCAACATTTCTTACTTGAAGAAGGCATTCTGGAAGTAGGTCACAATAGTAGCTGAGTTATCCCCTTTGGATGATGAGGGGCCATTCTGGAGGCAAGGGAGAGGAAGCTCCTAAACATAACCATCAAGTAATTTCTTGTGAATTGGAAAAACCAATCTGCCAAGGACACTACTTGGTAGGGGGAGCAGATACTTCAACGCACATCACTACATTTTCTTGAGGGCAACCAATATCTTGGCTAGTAGGAGTATGATATTCCCACTTAGCAAAATTTTCTAAGTAAAACACAATTTTGGGTAATTTTGACAATTTGGCTTCTAAATTTAGGAAAAGTGGGTTAAGAGGACCCCACTTGAATTTTTAAAAGAAATAGCTTCCCAAACATTAGGAAAGAAAAAATTTAGAGAGAAGTGGGAGGCGGGGACCATGCCCAAAAAGGGGAATTCATACCCCCTTGAGTGGTGAAGAGAGAGAAGCAGGAATTTGATTTGGGGGACCAGCTTGGAGGAAATATGAGGAAGCAAAGTTAAATAGAGGGAAGGAGCTTCATTTTAGGCCTTTTTCTAATTTGTAAATCGAAACCGTTGTACACTTGAGTCATTGAGAAAATTCTACACCATGTTATTTAGCACAAGAGATTTCCATGTAGGAATCTCAATTCCCTCTTCAGTGGACTTCGAGTGCCACTCTAAGGGATAATCTATTCATATCTCAGAATTGTTACAGGACATAATTTTAGGTACATACTTGGAGAAGATTGGGTGCAGAACAGGAGTACACACTTCTTGGGAGAGCCATATTTTGTGGAGGGCTGGTACCAAGATTTTGAAGGTTGAATTCCTTTAGTATTTGCTGAAGAATCCAGGTGATTTGTAGAGATAATTTGGAGGCTATCCACTGGGCTGAAATTTTCTATTATGGGCTTGCGCAGAGTTGTCTAGTAGGGCCTGTGAAAATCTTGAGTGGAGCTTGTGTGGGAGGATTAAGTGAGGACTGAGAGCTAGAAATTGTTGGGAGTTATAAGGCATTTGGTGGAGGCTTTTCTCAGCATCAGAGCCCCATTTGCAGTAGGAATTTTGGCAATGCATTTTTGCTGGTGGAGGGCCAACTACACCATGTTTTATGGGAAATTCGAAATGGTGGAACATGGATGAAAAATTATTGGGGTTTTATGGGTTTGTTGAGGAGAGGATACAACCAATTTTACATAATTTTTTGAGCACTCTAGTAGGGTCAAACACATGGTCTATTCCATCCAACAATAATAGAATTATTAAGCTAGTGCAGGAGTTGGAGGGCAAGCAGTCTCTAGCATTTAGGCAACACTATTTCACACCTAAGACTTGTCTAGCTTTATTTAGAAATCCTAGACGCACTTGTTCCAACTCATTATACTCCTTCTATGATATATAATAAAATGACTCAACTTATTTTGGAGTAAATTGTTGGTGTGATAATATTTCTGCAATGTTTTTATATTTTTTGGGTTGCATGTGAGAATTTTATGGTTGTTATCGCTTAATATTTCCCTTAGGGATACTGAAATGTTGTGTGAATTCTCTTAAATTATGAATACGTATATATTCAAATGTCTCTCTCTAGTAACCATAACAAAAACCATTAACACTTTAACATATACGTAAGTTATCAGTTGCATAAGAAGATAATAGAAAGAAATAAATTAAGTTGAGCTAAAAATTGGAAAGATACAATTACTAATTCAACCCAACTCTGAGTAATTTCTAAGCATACATCAATTGGTATCAGAGAAATATTCCTTCATTATTAGTCTAACAACTAGAAGTAGGTCCCAAATCAGTAGAATGGCTTTTCAAGAAGGAAGATCAACAAATAAAGCCCCTTTGTTCATTGACACAAATTATGCATTCTAGAAAGTGAAATGAAGACATATTTAATCTATGTTGGAGAAGAAGTTTAGGTTGTTGTGCTAGTGGGATATGAAGAAACAAAGACAGTGATTAATAACAAAGATGACAAACTGGAATTCATAGCCAATGAAAAAGCTATCAATGCACTTATTAATGGATTAAGTCAATAAGAATATATTAAAGTAATGCATTGTAAAATAGCAATAGATATCTAGGATAAAATTGAAAATATTCATGAAGGAGATAACAAAGTAAAGAAGGCTAAATTACAAATATATAGAATGTAGTTTGAGACATTAAAAATGAATGAAGGTGAAGATATTTCTAAGTTCTTTCTAAAAGTAGATAAAGTTGTTAATGCCATTATGGGCCTAGGAGAAAAAAATCAAAGAGAGTGTAATAGCTCAAAAAGTACTAAGGTCATTACCTTCAAAGTTTAATCCTAAGGTTTCAGTTATAAAAGAGACAACAAACTTTGATATTTTGAACACGGATCAACTACTTGGTTCTTTGATAACATATGGGATGATAATTTCAAAAGGAATTTTAAGTACCAAAGATTCCTATTTTAAAGTAAACATGGCTACAAAAGACAATGAATGTTCATGCTCAAATTATGAATAAGAAGAGGAAATAATTGTCAAAAGATTAAAGAAAGGTACATGTAAGTACAAAGGAAAAATCCCATTTAAGTGTTTCAATTGTGGAAGAGTGGGACACTATGCCTCCAAATGTCCTTATAAGAAAGAATAAAATTAGTCTAGAGGGAAAGAAAATTACAAGTCTAATCAAAAGGAAAAAGAGAAAAAGTTTAAAAGGAAAATCTTTTATGGTGAAGAAGATATCATTGTATTTGAAAGCTCTAATGAATCCTCTAGTGATTATGGAACTAGTGAATTCATGTTGATGGCCTTAGAAGATCTAGAAAAATAATGCAAGGAATATGAATAAGAAGAATAAGGTGAGGTAAATATTGAAGGGGAGTTTATCACTACCTTAGAGGAATTAGATAGACTTAAACAGAAGAACAAGAAGCAGAAGGATATTTTATTGAAATATATTAAAGAAGAATCAAATTCATAGGAAATTATCAAGTTGAAGGTTGAACTTCAAGAAGAAAATAAGGTGGAAGATATTATACTACAACAAATAAAGGAGAAAATTTAGGGGTGTGAAATATTGGAAGAAGAGGTGGCAACCCTGAAGAAAAAGCTAGAAAATGCATAGATTGATTTGATCATGAATATTCAACATATAAAAAGATCTAAAAAAAATGGATGTGATATTAAATGCTCAAAGGTCTCCACTCACGAATTATAGGTTAGGCTATGAAGGAGAATCTAATGAAATTAAGATAGAGGAAAAAAAGACAATTACTTTTGTAAAATTTGTCAAGGGAGACAATGACAGTCCATGTCAATCTAAGAACAAAACATTGAGAAACACTTAGAATCAAATTAGTAGTAGAAAATAAGCACTACCAGTAAAGTGAAATAGATAAAAGGAGTGGATAAACAAACAACAATCTATCATAGACCATACTTCTTCAGGAGACAATATTATCAAATGTCAAGATGGTTATATCCTCAAAATTCATCCACTACCATGTACAATTTTTTTTCTATGGGTATTTTTACTATTGTAAAAGTTTTGGACATAAAGCTATAAATTGTAGAGCTTATGTCAGAAGAAATGATCTGAGGAATCCTAAGAGAAGTGAGGCTAACAATAGATTTTCAAACATAAAAACAAACATCAATCTAGACATGAACCCATTTTCTCATCACTTTGTTATCACTTAGCATTCATACTATTACAATTTTGGGAAAAAGTAATATCAATGTCAACTTAAAACTAGTATATTGTAATCTAAGAATAGTTGCAGACCAAATGAATGTATGTAGTGGAGAAAGAAGAAGGAAGAGAAGAAAGATGATAAGTGTTGCTTAGTTTTGTATGCTCAAGGTCAAAACAGTATATGGTGTGTGGATAACGGCTTCTCAAGACATATGACATGAGATAAAATAAAGTTTTTATCCCTAGATGAAAATAAAACCGGAAATGTCACATTCAAAAAATGATGAAATGGGAATAATTAGAGGAAAATATACAATTAGTTTGAATAATGGAAGAGGAAAGTCTCATGTTTACTGTTTGTATATGGTCTAAAACATAATAGTCTAAGTGTAATTCAGATGTGTGATAGAGGTTGTGATGTTCACTTCAGAGCTTAGGATTGTGAAATCAGGTCAACAACTACTAGGATGATTTTGGCTGAAAGAGTTCGAACATAGAGTAATGTATACATTTTGAAGGAAGATAATGAAGAGTGCAATATAATCAAACAAGATGATTCTTGGATATGGCATAGGAGATCGGGGAATCGCAATTTTGATCACATCATCAAGCTTAGTAATAAGAGAGCATTCAAAGATTTTCCAAAGATAAAGAAACCTCAAACCTCTACTTGCAAGTCATGTCAAATGGGAAAACATACTTGAGCTTGATTCAATGTCATGGATAATTTTTCAAGTAGTAAGCCTTTGCAGTTAGCACATATGGATTTCGGTGGTCCTTCCATAACAAAAGCAAAATGCGGATAAAAATATTTCATGCTAGTAAGTGATGACTATTTTAGATTGACATGGGCGACATTCCTCAGAAATAAGTTAGAAGAATTTGAGAAGTTCAAAATATTCAAGGCACTAGAAAAAAATCAAATAGGGTGCAAGATAAAGTGTATAAGGTCAGACATAGGTGGTGAATTTACTTCAGATGAGTTTTCATAATTGTGTGATGAACTTGAAATACAAAGGCAATATATTATTGTAGACACACCACAACCAAATAGAGTTACAAAGAGATATAATATATCTATTAAGAACATGGCAAGAACCATGATGCAAGAGAGAAACATTCCTCAAACCTATTGGGAAGAAGCAGTACACACAACAATTCATATTCTCAATAAGGCACATCTCTGACCAAATTGTGACAAGACACCATATGAACTGTGTCATGGTAAGCCAACTCCAATTAAACTTTTTAAAGTGTTTGGAAGTAAATGCTATATCAAAATAATGATGAAAAGTTAGGAAAGTTTGATGCTTGATCAGATGAAGGAATTATTTTTGGGATATTTTTCAAAAAGTAAGGAATACAAGTGTTATAATGAATGACTGCATAAGATTATGGATTGTATAGGAATATTTTTATGAAGAGCTACTTGATAAGAACAAGGGAAAACATTTTATCAATCCTCTAGATAATCATCGTGACAGTGAAGAAAATGAAGTACATGATGAAGAATAAAAAAAGATAGAGACTCATTCAAATGGTACCTTAAGACATACACAAAAGAATCACCCTAACAGTCAAATTATTGGAGATAAGAGTGAAGGTGTTAAAACAAGCAGGAAACCTGTAGAGAAAACATACCAGACTCATATTGCTATGTTGTCACCAATTGAACCAAATAATTTTCATGAAGTAAGTAAAGAAAAAAATCGGATAGATGCTATGAATCAAGAGTTAGATCAAATTGAAAAGAAAAAGACATGGGAACTGGCACCAAGACTAGATGGAAATAATCTCATTGTCACAAATGGGTATTCAAAAACAAGATGAATGCATAGGATAAAATTTTTAGAAACAAAGATAGACTAGGGTGCAATTGTTACTCACAATTAGAAGGTCTCAATTATGAATAAACCTTTGCATCGGTGGCGAGAATTATCAGATGTTGATCATAAGATTTATATATCTATGATAGGGAGTTTTATATACCTAATAACTTCTAGACCAGATATAATGTTGGCAGCGAGATAGTGGCAAGATATTAATTAGCGCCTAAACAAAGTCATCTACTAGAAACAAAGAGGATATCAGATGCTTGAAATGGATTACAAACCATGGACTATGGTACCAAAAAGGTAAGAACTTTAAATTGACAACATCCACAAATGCATAATGAACCAATTGTGGGGATGACAGGAAAGGTATGAGTGGTGGTGCATTCTACTTAAGAGAGTCACTTGTTGCATGGTTAAGTAAGAAACAATCATAATTATCTCTATATATAGCAAAAATTGAATATATAGTAGTTGTTTCTTATTGCATACAAGTGTTTTGGATGAAGCAAACTCTACAAGGTATGAAGGTAAATTTAAGTGAACCTATATCTATTAAGTGCGACAATACAAGTGTAATACGTATTTTGAAAAATCTAGTGCTTCACTTAAAGACTAAACATATCCGTATAAATTTCCACTTCCTTAGAGAATAAGTGGCTGAGAAAATAGTGAATATGGAATATATACCCACAAAAGAACAAATAGAAAATATATTGACAAAGCCACTTGCTAGAGAACCATTTGAATAACTGAGGAACAAATTAGGGATACTTCTTACGGACTCTTCTCACTAGTTTGACTTCAAAAGAAGAGCTTAAAATACTAAAGAGAATATGAAAATGAATGCATTGTGTAAAGGGAAGACTACAATATCAACACGGATTAAAGAAGAGGAGAAAGAAGCATATGACTGTGTTAATATTTTGAAGCAATCAAGAAGCAATAAGAATAAAGGACCATCTTGAAATTGCAATATCAAGCCATCTTCTCGATGAATGGACAACATCAATCAAGTTCATCATTAAGAGGTTCATTATTTGATACAAAATTTAATGCAAAAATGTAAATATATCATGTAAATAAGGATTTTCAAATTTACTTAGTCTAGTTAAACATTTTCATATTTAGGCAAAACATGTTGAAGATGAGCCTAGCTTAGTGTACATTTACATCATTAGAATTTTCCAAAATTCTCTAGCCTCTGATATATGTATGTAGTATGCATCAAAGTATATTATGATAACTCCTGTATTCAATTGACATTTGATCTGTGAAGAAAGTAAAAACTAATATCTCTTCAAATATATATATGAAAGAAAAAGCAAACGAATTACCATCAAGCCTAGAGCAACAGATCATATACATCATTATGTTTGGTTTCTACAGGCCTTCATCATGAAGCAGCATGAGATCAACATATGAACAATAGTATTTGCAAGACATCTTGTCCAACAATTAATATATCATAGTATTGTTGTAAAGGATCATTTCACGCAAATATCAATTGAGAAATCAAATTGGTTATATGATTGAAAAATACTACTATTGAAGAAAACTATGAAATTGGTTCTATGATCAGAGGGTTAGCATTTGACCAAGCTACTTTATTTCATTTGAATGTATCACTGGGATTCCTCTAAATCCTTTAGTGTTGTTATTATAACTAGAAATAATTGAATGTTATATTTATTGGTGATATATTTTTTACTTAACCTCATGGTGAACGGATAAAAAGTATGTGTAT
This sequence comes from Pinus taeda, assembly GCA_000404065.3. Classification (NCBI taxonomy): domain Eukaryota; kingdom Viridiplantae; phylum Streptophyta; class Pinopsida; order Pinales; family Pinaceae; genus Pinus; species Pinus taeda. The sequence goes on from APFE031441438.1 coordinate 61,535, forward strand.
TTATCATCAACTAAAGAAATCCCTTGAAGTGATTCAACATTATAGTTGGATATAATAATTGTTTTTTGTTGATCACATGAAGATCCATAGTCGCATAAGGATTTAATCGTAGAATAAATTCATTAGGACCTAATCATTGTTATAAAACAAAATATTCTAACTCAAAGATATATATTCTTGATATGCTTGATATGAGGCTATGATAAAAAAACTTGAATCAAAGATCTAAATTCAAATGATAGTCAATGAGTTGGTGCATAAATTATAGAAAAAAATGAAGCAAAATTCAAAGCAATGTCACTATTGCAGGGACATTTCATTAGCAAAGGAGACTACATGTAGTAGAAAATGAAAAAAAAAAGAAAGAGAATTCACCAATGCATACCATTGAAAGAGGCATCACCAACACTAAATAATTGCTAGAAATATATTGAAAAGCTACCAATGAAAATGAAGCAAACCCTAAAAATCAGAATTGATCACAAGGGAATACTAAGGGTAGTAAGCAATAATTTAGAGGAAGAAAAATAGCAGCCCAAAGAGAATTGAGCACTCAAAATAATTTTTATATGTAATACTAAGGAATGAATGGTGGCGGGGAAGGTAGCACATAGAAGAGTAATGACTATGTCAGTAGGAATATAATTATGGCTATTCAAAATTGATAGAAGCAGAAATGACAGAAATTAGAGAGGCAAATATTGAGTGTAGGGAAAATTTTAGGGGTTAAAATTCGAAAGTGGGCTAATTTTCCATGCTTTTAAAAAAAAAAAAAGATTCGCTAATTTCCATTTTTTTCTAAAATGATTCGCCCAAATTTTATAGTACACCATTATTTTACCTTTAAAATCACCAAAATATTATATCGACTGATATAAAATCATTGGAAATCTAAATATTTCTACAAAATTATCACCAAAATTTTTACAATTTGCACATTAGGGACTAGTAAGATTTTCCAAGGTTTATAAACTTTAAGATGAATTTCCATCCTTAAAATTTTCCCTAATTGAATGTTGTGCATATAAATTCATTGGATAGCCTTCTATCCTACGCACTCATTACAATTCCATTGGAATGAATTAATTGGATAACATCTTGCATTGAGGACAATATTTGCAACCCATTTTAAATGATTAATATTCAAGAGTAGCGTTATTTGCAATGCAATACCATGCATTATTTTCAACAATTGGAAATCCTAAATGAGTCATCCTTATTTTTAATGCAATACACTCATCCCAATAAAATGTGTTAAAAGGTTATTCAAAAGGTGCATATTGCAAGCATTAATGCTTGTAAAATAGCATTAATACTTTATTGGAGTAGGTTAGGTTTTGAAATTGTTGAATTGGAAATATTGTTTTAGAGGCAAACTTCAACACGATCTCCAAGATAATACAACACTTATTCAAGGGTTTGATCAATGATCGTATTGACAAATGTTGACAAATATGCTCCAATTGACAAATACTCTAACAAATACAAATTGCATTGTTCATCACAGGCATTAGCGATGAAGCCTTTCTTAATGCATCCAAATAACTATTCCGACACATTCTTCTTACAACCACAATGGTTTATGCTACAGGTTCTAAGAATTCAAATATATTGAGCATCATTGGTATTTATATTTTTTAGGATAGGAGGTAACTCCTCAAATGAACTGTGATTTTTCATTAAGGCTAATCATAGATATATACATGGAGGGAGAGACTCTTGGGATTCATCTCGCAGTGTCTCTTCATATTCCAACTCTCCATATTTTCTATTTACATTATTTTACAGATATTGACCCAATCCCAATGATTAAGTGTCAACATTCCCACACTTAATCTGAAGGGATGTTGGTGAGTCCAAGCATCCTTTTGAATCTTTCGAACTTTTCTCTTCCTAGTACTTTGGTGAAGATGTCTACAATCTGCTCATTTGTGGAATAATGGCATAGATGGATCATCTTGGCCTCAACATGACATCAAATTCAATGGTATTTTGTATTGATGTGATTCGTTTGATCATGAAACTTTTGAATCTTGTCTGACTTTATTGCATAATTGTTGGTAATCATGAGTGGAGTTGAATGCACGTGTTTCACTTGCAATTATTATAGAATTTTCCTAAGCCACACAATTTCCTTTATTTCTTTTGCTGCTTCCACATATTCTGCCTCTGTTGTGGAATTTGTTGGAATTGATTGTTTGTGTGACCTCCAGGAGACAACTCCCGATCCAAGACTCATAGCATAACCCTGAAGTAGATACCCTAGTTTCTTTATCTGCATCGAAGTCTGAATCAGAGTATCCAATCAAGCTGAAGTCACCCACCTATGTATACATAAGTCCAAATTCTTGAGTTCCCTTCAAGTACTCTAGAACTCATTTTGTAGCAATCCAATGTCCTTCACAAGTCTTTTGCATAAACCTAGAGAGGATTCTAACAACAAATGGAATATTTGGTCTAGTAGTAGTCAAGTAGTTGATACTTCCTACAAGTTTTCTATACTTTATTGCATCCTCAAATTATTTTCCTTAAGTGGACGTGAGCTTTAAGTTCTGTTCCATTGGAGTAGTCAAAGGATTTCACTCATCCATGCCAAAATTGTTCAACAAATCTCCAATGTAATTCTTCTAAGAGATGAATATAAACTTCAGATGTTGAGTTACTTCAATACCAAGATAGTAGTGAACATACCCCAAGTCTGTCATTTCAAAGCCTTTCCTTAATTCCTTCTTTATGGATGCAATATAGCTCTCATTTTTCTATGTCATGAAAATATCATCTACAAACACTACAATATATACCACTGTTTTGCCAAATTTCTTGAAAAATAAAGTTGCATCATCAAGATCATAATGTTTGAATTTGAGTTTTCGAAGATGCTTAGTTAACTTCTTGAACTAGGCTCATGATGCTTGCTTGAGGCCATACAAGGATTTTACAAGCTTGCATATTTTATGTTCTTGACCCTTCACAAAAAATCCTTTTGGCTACGACATAAAAACATTCTCTTCTACATCTCCATTCAAGAAAGAAGTTTTTACATCCATTTGATGGAATTTCCAACCGTTTTGAGCTGCCAAGGCAAAGAGTGTAAAGATGGTAGCCCATGTTTTTGTGGGGGGAAAAGTATTCTCATAGTAGACCCCTTCCTTATGTGAAAAATATTTTTCCACAAGCCTGGCTTTGTGCTTTCCAAGTGAGCTATCAACTTTATACTTGTTCTTGTAGACCCACTTGCAGCCTATTGGTTTGGTTCCAAATGGAGGATCAACCAGCTTCCAAGTTTCATTATTTATCAAGGAATCATACTCTTTTCACATCACTTCTTTCCATTCATCATGAGAAGAAGCTTATTTGAAGGAAGTTGATTCAAAATATGAAGACAAATTTAGTTCACAATCATAAGAAACATCCATATCAATAAGTGAATTATAATTGTCTACATCACCTCCATTTTTCCTGGTTGAATTTCTTGTTCCTGTCTTTCCAACGTCATAAGGATGAACACCTTCAAGTGTCTTTGTCATCCATTTTGGAGGACCTTTCTCAGATAGACCAATTTTCTCAGTTGACTAAGTTGGGGCTGAATCAAGATTGAGTCTCCCAATTTTGTCAATGACATCACTCAAGTCGTCATATGGATCAGTGGCTGGAGCTTTGTATGGGGGAGAAAGTGCTTCAGAAGAAGATTCCATAGATTGATCCAGCATGGGAATCCCCCCTTTAGAATGTAGAATCTCATTATCAAATCTTGAAAATACTTTGCATGTCTGACTCTATCCAAGTGATCAAGTTGTTTCTCAACAACATTGTCAGCCTTGGAATATTCAAGAAATATCACATCTCTAGATACTACAAACTTCTTATTAACTTCATCATAAAGACAATATTCTTTGGAGGTATTTGAATACCCCAAGAAGATACACTTATGACTCATTGCACCAAGTTTGTTTCTTTATTCCTTAGGTATCAAGGCATAACAGGTGGAACCAAAGACCCTGAGATGATTTATCGAAGGAATGTGGCCATACCACATTTCATAAGGAGTCATGTTTGTAATATCATTAGATGGACACCTATTCTTTACATACAAAAAACACAGAATTGCATCAGCCCAAAAAAGTCATATTTATATTCTTGAAAAATATCATGGAACATAACATATTTAAGATTATCTTTTTCATTCTTTCAACTACTCCATTCTATTGGGGATTATAAGGCACAGGTGTTTGATGTTTGATCCCATGCTGGCGAAGATAGTTTTCAAATTCATTTGAAGTGTATTATTTTCCATTATCGATGTGAATATTAGAGCCAATATGAGATTTTGCATCATTTACAATTTATACATGAAAGTTCTTGAATGTTTGAAAAGCATCAGAATTGTTCTTCTCTAAATAAATTCAACACATTCTAGGGTAGTCATCAATAAATGTCATCATATATTTATTTCCATTTGTAGAAGGAACATGCATTGGGCCACATAAGTATGAATGAGCTCAATTTTTCTTTGTTCTCTCGAATGTAAATCATGAAAAGACTATTTGTTGTGATTTCCTAAGATACAAGCATCACATTGCTTAAATTTCCTAGGAATTGTAGGCAAACTAGTAACACCACTTTTCTTCAACATACAAAGGTTGTCATAATTCAAGTGTTTGAATCCAACATTCCATAAAATACTTGATGGAAATGTACCTTCATCATAATGAGAACTATATGGGAAGTTTTTTCACAATCAAAGGTACCTTGCAGCTTCAAAAGTTTTTATTCTTCTCTCCCCATCATGCAAAGTGAGTGATTTGATGCTTTTCTAACCTCAACCTTGCGATAAAACATATGAACGGATTTTCCTTGCAGGTGGATGTGGAACAAAGACAACAAGTTTCTCCTCATCTCTGAGAGATATAAAACATCATGCAGAAGAAAGTCTGGAAGACCAGACAGTTTGAGCCTGATTGTGCCAAGCCCTTATGGTGTGAGTTTTGATTTGTTTGCAAAGTATACTGCTCCATCAACATTGTTAGTAAATTCTTCAAAAAAATATCTTCTAAAAGTCATGTAGCACATTGTCCTTGAATCAAACAACCATTTTTCTAAGAAGCAAGTGAAGAATTAAATAAATCTTCAGATACTCTAATATTGCAATGTGCCACAACATAATGAACGAATTTAGGTGCTTTACCTTTCCCCTTGTCATTGGTTTTACCTTTGGCTTCATTTATTTCGTACTCAATTATGTCCCAAGGCAATTTACATGTGGACGCATCCTTTCCATCTCTATTTCAACGTATGCAATGAAGATCAATCTTTTCTCCTTAGAACTATTTGCCACCCCTACATCTCAAATTACTTCTTCCTCTTCCTCTAGAAGAATCTTGTGTAGGATTCTTCTTTCTATGTGCAAGACATATAAATTCTTCAGAAGACTAAGGAGTAGTCTTCCTCTCAAGGTCTTGCTCTCTCTCAGCAAACGTCTTCTCAAGGGAGTCAAAGGTAATCCCCTTGAGGTTTCCACTTTCTTGCACTGACTCAAGATAATTTGAATAAGTGGGATATAGTGCCTTGACATAATCTATGAGAGGAATGCCTATTTGAACACCTGTGGTTTTTATATCATGCAAAATGGATCTTAATTTTGATGCGAAAGCAGGAGGGTCATCACTTTTCAATTCAAGACTGAACAATTTAATCCATAATTAAACAAATTCAACTTCAGAGTGTGAGACATACAATTCCTTCAACTTATGTAAGGCTTCAAAATTTTAAAAATGGTGAAATATGATGACTCACCTCTTCATTTACAAATGTTGAAATCAAGGCATAGGCCTTGTTGTTCTTATTTTCCCAAATGGAAATATCCTTATCCGAGGTGGGCTTTGTAGGTTCATTATCTCCTTCTCCTACACAAACTCCTTTCCACAACTCATTAAAAATGAGAGTGTGATTTATCCTTCATAACCATTCAAGATGGTTCTATTTTCCAGAGAGAACTACTCCAACAATTTATATTAGTGAATGCATTAAAAATATGTGTACTGTGTAAAAAATTGCATTTTTGGTGGAAAAAAATGCACTTCTTGTGGAAAACTTTGTTTAATTTTGGAAAATAAAAAGGAATAATATATCAGAGCTATTACTTGGGGAAGGGTTATATGGGGGAGGGGTTATATACGGGGAGGTTTTAACATGCATGGTTATGAACTGGGGGAGATATTAACTATGCGGGGTCAATGTATTGATCACAGGAGAGAGTGTTATATACCATATAATGGAGGTAGGAGTGTTATAACAGAGGTGGGAGTATTAACTATGCAGAGGAGAAATATAATGGAGGCGGGACTATTGGGAGTGGAGTATTACAATATAACAGAGGCATTATATGTATGTCAGAGCATACGTTATAATTAGGAGCTAAGTGTGGTATGGTAGGGTGGTAACCAAGAGTCAGGAAGTTTACAGAGTGTGGTATGGTGGTTTGGGGAGGAGGTGATGTGAGGCTGCAATAGAGATCCATGATAAGTGGTATGGGGAGGAGGCGGTGTGGGTTTCATGGACGGGGGAGATACAAGCCCAATGTTTAACCATTGTTTGGCAAGGTTAAAATGATGACGATTATTCTTTTTAAAACTTAACACAATCACGTTGCATAGTAATGAGCCCAACTTTTTAATTAACATAGGCAATTAACATAGTATATACAAATGTTTCCACCATTTGATAAATTCTTAGGAAAAAAAATTGCATATAACACTGCCATTCAACCATCAACCATTGAATAAACATGCATATAAACAATTTTACCACACATAAATGCCATTGAATCTTGAATAAGAATCACATGACACCTCCTAGCAGCACAACAACTCACTCCAGTCTTCATAGGAGGCAAAGAAATGCCTCAAGGCAACAATTCAATTCTTCAACAGGTAGAATGGAATGCAGTCTCGACCAGTGTAAAGAAAAGATTTTTCCAAGGATATGTCATTATTGAGAAATGCAGAAAAAGGGAAAGAAGAGTTATAAGGGCAGGAAGGAAGCCAAAAATAGTGGTTGGGACTTGTGCTCTAATACCATGTAAGGTCATGAGGTAACTCCTAAAATGAATTATGCTTTTTCATTAAGGTTTATCATAGATATATACATGGAGGGAGAGACTCTTGGGCTTCATCTCCAAGTGTCTCTTCATATTCCAACTCTCCTTATTTTCTATTTACATTATTTTACACATCTTCACCCAATCCCAATGATTAGGTTTCAACAATATTGGAGAGAAACAAGTTGAAAAATGTTAAGTCATTTATGGAGTAGCGAGATAATATATATTGTGTTGAGCAATGTTAATAAAAACTCATTTCTAGACCAGGTTGCATTCAACATTGCATTAGTTAGCGTTCAATATATTGGAGAGCATTCAATATTGTTGTTGCATTCAACATATTTTATTCCATATTAATGTTGCATTCAACATATTGAATTCAATATTATAATGCTCCAACTATATAATGTGTTTAATATTATAACACTCAAGCTATATAATGTGTTTAATATTATAGTGCTCCAAATATTAAAATGTGTTCAATATTATATATGTTCCAACAACCTACAAGGTTGACACCACAACAATTGGAAGAAGAAAGAGCAAAAGGGCTTTTTTACAGTTGTGATAGCAAATACACTAAAGGTAATAAGTGTGCTGAGAATATTTTTTTTACATAGATTGTGAAGAGGAGGAAGAGAAGGAACAAGAAACATCAAAAGAAGAGGATATACACTAGGACCAAACCCTAGAGAAAGAATAAATGAACCTCACCATATCTTGTAATGCATTGGCAAGAATTACCACTCCTCAAACTATCAAGATAGAAGGACATATCAAGAAGAAAAAGGTAATAATGTTGATTGATTTAGGAATTACCCATAATTTTATTCATTGTAAGATAGCCAAGGAATTGAATTGCTTCCTATATCCAACACCAAAGTGTCAAGTGATGTTTGCAAGTGGAGGAACCATAAATTTCTCTAGAAAGTTCCATAATATCAAGCTATCCATGGGAG
>APFE031441438.1:89820-101513 GCA_000404065.3 Pinus taeda
ATAAAAAGGGTCTCTTTCACCTCTAGTTACCTCACATTAATATGTCAATCTGGGAACGTCTGGCTATTTCAAAGAGTGTCTCAGTCTGAGGCTTAGCACTTGTCAGAGTAATTCTTGTAGTACAGCTATTTAAAAACTACAAAAATAAATAGATGCGTGTCTGCTACTTGAAAAGGCTAAATCACACCAAGCATTGCATCAGTCAAAGGTTCGGTAGCAATAACCCATCCTTTTCGTAACTAATGAGAACAGATCCGAGGTCTGGGAGCCAGGTAGCAGATGCTGGGGCTCACTACATCCTGAGATCGTCCTTAATGAATAGAAATGAAACGACAAGTAAAGGAAATAGCAATGAAATAGAGCAACACATCATCCAAGGGTTCAGTAGCAATAACCCATCCCTTTCATAGCTGATGGGAGCAGATCAGAGGTCTGGGAGCCAAATAGCAGATGTTGATGCTCACTACAGCCTGAGACTGTCCTTAAGAAATGGAAAGTAAATAAAACAGCAAATTAGCAATCTGGAAATGGAACAACAATTGAAATGGAACAGTAACTAAAATGGAATAGCAACTAAAATGGAACATCAACTAAATGGAACAACAATTTAGAAATGGAACAACAGTTGAAATAAGTAGTAACCAAGTTCATCAAGCTGTAACTCTATTTAATCACTCCAATGAAAACATCAATCCTTTGGTCTTAAAATATGTACACATACTATGGAACAGCACTACCGATTAAAACCTTAGAAACACAACGTGCTTAATCTGCTTTTGTTATTGATCTAAATAAAAGCATACGATTGCATCTCAAGATGAAAACAGTAACATTCAATAATCATATGAAATCAGACTTTTCAAGATAACTGTTGTAATGCTAAAGCACAATCGCAATGAACTCTGTAATGGAGTGGCAGTATCCTGTAGAGATTAATCAACACTTAACGGATTGGTAACATGCTACAATGTCAATATAAGACTTTTGTTTGCAGGAACATTAAACGAGTTAAACATAACAGAGCATGTAATATAACGTTCTTAAAACACAGCAGATTACCAGATTACGTCTATGAACAAACCACACAGAAACCACGCGTAATGGTACAAGAGCAAGTGTCCTCCAGGGCCGGGCCCTTAGCCTCCAGGGGTACACCGCTTAAGATTGATCCAAGCTCAAAGATAAAAGAGTAACCAAGTCTGTATTAATGCATGAAATAAAATTATAGGAACTCAAGTCTTCAATAGAACATAAAGATCATAGTCTTGATCTTCCTTAAAAGAAATTACATAAAAAGTCCTCCCTCTAGCCAACAGTGCTACCCCTTATATAAGGAAGATGGCGGAGATATCTAGATACAAAAAATAGATAAAATAGCGATCAGAATCGTTAATCCTGCGTCACTTCTTTCCTTTTCTGCTCCGGGCTGATATCTCCACTTCCTTTCCTGGGTTGATCCATTTTGATCTGGTTTGCTTGCGGTCTCCTGTCAAAGGAACAGTAGTTAGCTCATCCTTGTCTTTTCCTTTGGAATGGCCACCTTCCGTTTTTCCTCCCTCCTGCACATAGGAATGACAATTATCAGTGTTTCCTATTAATCTCTCATGTTTCGTTATAAATCCTCATCATTATCTAAGTTTCTAATGCAAAAGGCTTTTAAGTTCTAATCAAAAGATACTAAAATAACCATCGGAACATACCTTCCTTGATACTCCACACATCCCCCAGCTTACCCTTTTTCATGGCCTCATGAAAACATTGTAGTTGACATGCAAAGCAGTGAGGGAGTAGGCTGGAGATGGAATCTCGTGTGGGGGCCTACAGCCGTGATGCGAAATTAAATGATCAAAGAAATGGCCTGTCTGGCCCTCAGACATCTCATACAGGGCTTGGTATCCGGGTGTAGGATGCTAAATGATTGGACTCCGGAACCTATATCCTAACCAGGATGGCCCTGCCCTCAAAAAAATTTCGCCATAGAGGGGGAATCAGTTAGCAGCAAGCTTGAAATTCTCATACTTAAATGGTTCTCTAAGCTGGATGTTTGGATTAGATACTCGATATCGAAATTTAGCTGCTTCAACGGTAGGGTCTTTAATAGAGGAAAAGAATTCAAGCCCCTGCCGAATGATTGCGTCATGCGTGGGTCCTAATGCTTCAATCACTCCTGGAGCCCTCATGAGATTTCTATGTCTCCTCCATAATTGTTTTGGGTCTCTAGGCTTAGCTCTTACCCATAGATCTAATCCATTTTCTTGTCTCTGAAAAGCATTGTAGGCTTTAAGCCATTTAATTTGATTGACTGCAAATGAAATAAATGCTTGCAATTGAATATCCCCAACAAAAGGGCCAGGGTTCAGCTCGGTCTCTTGTTCTAGTACAAGGTTCTGCAAGTAAAATTCACACAATAACCTTTGCATTTTTACCCCATAATGTTTACAGCAATTTACAAAATCATTTATAGTGTTAATTTGTATGGGAGCACTTGCTTTAACAACCTTTATTTTCAATTGTAAATAACTTTCCATTAGAAATAGGGCCCACTGTTGTTCCTTTTCAAATGGAATAGGAGTCTACTCTTCTGCTTCATTTGGAACAACAGTTTGTTTTTCAGCTTCATTTGGAACAACAGTTTGGCTTTTGTCAGGGTTTTGAGTAGTGGGATGGATTCTGGTCCTCTACCTCTTGCCCTTAAGGGATCTTACTGGTGTGGTTAGACCTTTTCTTCCTGAAGTCCCTTTCACCCTTTGCCTTGCTTTTAGAATCCTAATCTACTGATGGAGCTGGATTATTATGTTCAACAATGTCCGTTGTTCCCTTCATAATTCCCTTATTTCCATCATCTCTTCAGAAAGAACAACAGATTGTTCGCTGTGGGTTGGACTGTGGCTAGCTTCCTGATTTTCTCCCTGAGGTGGTTATTCCAGGGCAAGAACCTTGCTTGGCTCTATTATTTCTTGGGCTGATTCCTCTTCTACCCTTATTTCCTTCAGACTTTCCTCTGGTGCCTTCTAACTAGGAACAGGCTGTTCCTGCTCAGCATTTTCTGATATCTTCTCATTATGAACAAACAAATTTTCTACTTCCGCCTCTTCTGCATGAAATTCCTCAGGTGCGTCTTTCTCCTGGGTTTTCTCTACGGCATGGAGGTTAGATGGACTCAGGGGTTGGCCATATTCACCCATATTGGCCAAAATGTTGGCCAATTCATCTTCCCCTAATGAGTCTTGTAATGGGCTTCCTTCTTGCTGTTCCATTCCTTCCCCCTGCTCGGACTGCTCAACTTCTTTCTTCTCGTCTCCTTCCTCTTCAGACTGCTCATCCTTTTCTTCTTCTCTTCCTGCAGATTGCTCTGCCTCCTCTTCTTCTTCTTCTGTTTCTGCTTCTGTAGACTGCTCTTCTCCCTCGATGTCTTCTTCTTCCATTTATGTCTCTGCAGACTGCTCTGCTTCCTCACTGTTTTCTTCTTCCGTTTCTGTCTCTGCAGCCTGATCTACTTCCTCGTTGCTTTCTTCCTCCGTTTCTGTCTCTGCAGACTGCTCATCTTCAATTTCTATTGCTTGGCTCATGCCTTCCTGGGGCTTCTCCAGCCCTCCTCGTAGCCATGCGAGCCTTGCCGACTTTCTACGTTTTTCTGGTTGTTCGGGTGTACTAGCGTCATGCTTCCGCTTTTCAAGTCGTTTTTCAGGTTTTTTTTCAGGTTGCTCTTCTGTGCAAGTGTCCTGCTTTCGTTTTTTTGAACATTGGGGTGTGCTATCAACTCCTTTTCGTTTTTTTGGGTGTCCAGATGTGGCCTTCCCTTTATTGATGATGGCAATTAGTTCTTCCCAGCTGCTTTGCTGCTGGGTGAGACTATAATTAACTATCAACCGAATTAATCCGTGGTGGATAACAACTGATTCTACGTGTTGTGCCCTTTTCATACTTCGTGCAACGTCATGCAATAGTGAATTCAACAATGCAGGTAAATTCACAGAACATTTTTGTTTTAAGACAACTAGGAGTTTAAGATGTCGCGGTCTTACCATGTCTTTTCTTCCTTCACAAGTGATGTAACTTTGGATGAGTTTTTCCAATTCTGCCCATGGCTCTCCTAGCGTTGCTGGTAGCACCCCCTTTCCTTGAATTGTCAAACTCTGGCCCTCATCCTGAAAGATTTCTAAAATCTTCTGGAGCCTTTCCTTCTTTATTGTCCAACCTAGTCCCGTGGCTGGTAGTCCCGTGACTCTTGCTATTATGTCATCGGTGACTGCTATTCGCCTTCCTCTTACTGTAGAGTAGTCTTCCTGTAAGTTCTGTAAAAATTCTCTCGCTACTGTTTCATTGGACTCCTTCAGGCGGTTGAGATAAGTCAACCATCCTGCTTTCTTCAGGATTCTTCGGGCTGCAGCCGAAACAGTTAATACTTGCGGTTCTCGACGGACTGACCTTCCTCCCATAGTTTCACTACAAATTCTCAAAGGAACAGCAGCTGTTTGTTGAAACATAGAGAAGCTGGTGGCGTATTACTCGTTCAAATTCTAATGCAATGGCATATGTAGTGGAAATGGCTTCGAACAACAGCTCATGCAGAAGAAAACAAAAATAGAAAAAGATAATACCGTTGAGCTGTGCTGTGCCCGAGTACACAATTTCTCAAATAACAGACTGACATGTGCTCTGGGGAATGATGAGGTTACCTCCCCCCCCGTAGTGTGATAGGCTGTCCCAGCTGTCAAATAAAGGAGCAACGTCTGTTCTTCTGCGAGGTCTTTATGGAACATCGTATGGCAATATGCCATGCTTACAAAAACAGCCTATTACTGAAATCGAGGTATAAAGTTAGATAAATTTTAATACGTAAGGGACTGCGGTGATTTGATGGAAGTTCAAGGATAAGACATTTGCCATAAATAGCAAGTCTCATGCGGTCACTGCCATTAGCTCTGTAATGATTGGAGATAATATATAGTCATGCGCTATACAGTTGGGTAATTATATAATTAATTATCACGTCATAAGAAACAAGAGGATGTAATCTCCTTACCTATTGGTGTAAAGATACGACTTCAATACCATTAATAGTGCTCTGCTGCTGACAGGTGTCCATAACCTTGGCAGAGTTATTTGTTTCACCCCTAAAACCATAGTCCTTTGTGTATGCTAGGAAGCGTTGTATAATGTCAAACTGTAGGCCACTATGCTGGCTTGGTGACCAGTTAGTCATAATGCCATTCACGAGGGGGGAGCGAATAGTGGGCAGGCCGGCTTGTGGTGAGACCTTCTGTTCCAAGGGTTATTTATTTGATATACCTTTTGGACCATTTCCCAGGTGTGGTGGCCCTAGTGGGAATGCCACTTCGCTTCCATCCTGATGATCATGGTAGGCCAGCTCGTAATGAGACTTCCTATCCTGCAGTTTGACAATTTTTAGAAACCCTGTTTTGCTTCTTTTTTTCTTGTTTTTAATAGAGAGTCTTTCCTGTTTATACACAAAGGGTGGTTCAACACTCCTAAAGAGTAGGAATGGTGGAAGAAGTCTTAATATCCCAATAGAAATGTATAGACCCTTTGATCTTATTGCCGAATGATAATCAAAGTAGGTTAAAAAAAGAACCATCATGATACAGATAACCAATCAGAACAGGGTTAGTAGACCAATGGCAGCAAAAGATGATAAATAAGCAGGTCTTTCCCTGCGTCCTTTCACCAATTTAGGGCAGTCTCTTATAAAGATAGTGATTTATGATTTACTGATTTCTGAATGGTGTGTTTTTGTTTCCATCACATAAGTGTATAGCCGTATTCCAAAAGACTTGAAAGAACATTAACAATAAGCATCCTTAATTTAGAATAGAAGGAACAAGATGTTTCAAAATTATATGAGTAGTGCTCCTTTCAAGGAAGGGCACAACAATGATTCACAGATGCTGTTCGTTTGGAGAAAGGAACAGTGGAAATCAATAGTGCTATTCCTTTTGAAAAGGAACAGCAAAATCAAACAAGTGTCGTTCTTTTGGAAAAAGACCAGCAGAAATCAAAAAGTGTTGTTCCTTTTGGAAACAGCAAAAACACACAAGTGTGGTTCTTTTGGAAAAGGAACAACAAAAATCACAAGTGCTGTTCCTTTTGGAAAAGGAACAGCAAAAATCACAAGTGCTGTTCCTTTTGGAAAAGGAACAACAAAAATCACAAGTGCTGTTCCTTTTGGAAAAGGAACAGCAAAAATCACAAGTGCTGTTCCTTTTGGAAAAGGAACAACAAAAAATCACAAATGTTGTCCCTTTTGGAAAAGGAATAGCAGAAATCACAAGAGTGCTGTTCCTTTTGGAAAAGGAACAACAAAAATCACAAGTGCTGTTCCTTTTGGAAAAGGAACAACAAAAGTCAAAAAGGTGCTGTTCCTTTTGGAAAAGGAACAACAAAAATCAAACATGTTGTAAAAATATATACAAAAATAATTCAAGTAGTTATATACAAATTGTAAAGAAAGGTAAACTTCTTAGTGAGTTACAAGTGGAGGAGACTTGTCTTCCTCCCGTAAGATCTTGATATCTGAATCTTGGCGTAGTTGTTGGCAGAAGGACTCCCGAGTAAGTGGTTTGTGATAGAGACGGATTCGATGGCCGTTTTCCTTAAAGGTATACCCAGAACCATCAATAGTACTCAATGTGAGGGTACCATTGTCATGTACTTTATGAATTTCATATGGTCCCAGCCAACGAGTCTGGAGTTTCCCAGGGAAGTCCTGAAATCTAGAGTCATATAAAAGAGCCCAGTCTCCTTCATGGAAGACTTTGTTTTTGATGAGAGAATCATGCCATTTAGCTCTCTGCCGCTGTATCAGGGTAGTGTGTTGAAGTGCAGAGAGCCTAATTTCATCCAGCTCATTAATTTGTTGCAATCGATTAGTTTGTGCCTCGGTTAAGTCTAACCCAACTTCTTGTGTTGTTCGTAATGTCTGGATTTCAAATTCTATAGGAAAGATAGGTTGCTTTCCAAACATTAGCTGGTAAGGTGAGTGGCCAGTGGTGCTTCTCCATGTTTTTTTATAAGCCCACAGTGCTTCTGGTAGTCTGGCAGCCCAATCGCGTCTATGTGATGCAACTGTTTTTGTTAGAATCGTTTCTATTATCTTGTTGATACTTTCTACTTGCCGATTTGCCCGTGGGTGATATGGGGTGGTCATTTTATGCTGAACATGATAATTGTTGAGTGTTGCTGCTATTCTGTTCCTAGAAAATTGTGGCCCTCCATCTATGATTATCTCTCTAGGGAGGCCATAGCGCACAAATAGATGGAGGAGGAACTATATAACAAATTCTTTTGTAGCTCTGGGAAAGGCTTCTGCTTCAACCCACTTGGTGACATATTCTGTTGCCACTAAAATGTATGTTTTCTGGTTTGATGGTGGTTGATTGGTCCCACGAAATCAAGGGCCCATCGCTCAAATGGTTCAATGACTAATTGTGGTTTCAAAGGCATCTCATCCGAGTGACTAGGGCGTCCCGCTCTCTGGAAACTATCACATGCTTGGACAAATTTCTTTGCATCTTTAAAAATTGTGGGCCAATAATACCCTATATGTAATACTTTATGTGTAGTCCTGCGATCAGCAAAATGTCCACCACATGGTTGGTCATGGCATGCTTTCAATATATCAAAGATTTCATCTTGTCGCACGCATCTCCTGATTTGCATGTCTACCCCTATGTGAAACAAATAGCCCCCTATCCAGGAAAATCCGGTACTTCACTGGACAATCTGTTTCCGCTCATTAGGGGTTAGATGCTTTGGTAACTTACCTACTGCTAGGTAATTGGCGACATTAGCATACGAGGGTGTTTGAACAGCAACAACAAAGAGATCCTCATCTGGAAACTGATCTTCAACTACTGTTGCATCGACTGGCTTTGGCATTCTTGAGAGGAAATCAGTTACCGTGTTTTATTTATCGAGTCGATCCTTGATTGCAATGTCAAACTCTTGCAATAAAATCAGCCATATGGTTATTCTGCCATTTGTGACAGGCTTATTTGCTAAATATTTTATAGCAGAATGATCTGTGTACAAGATAACGGGATATCCAGTGATGTAATGTCTGAATTTATTGAAGCATGTATAACAACTAGAAATTCTTTTTCAGTGACAGTATAATTTAATTCAGCAGGGGATAGATTTTTGCTAATGTAATAAATTGCATATGGTTTTCTATCCTCCTCCTGGCCAAGGACTGCTGCAATGGCTGTATCTGAGGCATCGGATGATATCTGGAATGACAAATCCCAATTTGGTCCCCGAAGGACTGGGGCTGTAGATACGAGCTTTTTTAGGTCATTGAAAGCACATTTGCATTTCTCTGTCCAAAGGAAATCAATATTACCAGTTAGTGCATACAATGGTGCAACAATACGTGAATAATGTTCTATAAATCTTCTATAATAACCATAGAATCCAAGAAAGCTACGTACCTCTGTTTGAGTAGTAGGAGTAGGAATAAGAAAAAGTATTTGGATTTTGGCTGGGTCTGCCTGAATGTCGGCTACTGAAATATACTAAAATAAGTCCTTCTGTCATCATCATGTAACATTTTTCATGGCTTAGAGAAAGCTTGGTAGCTATGCAGTGTTGCAGGAATTTTTTTCTAGTGTTTCCAATGCTGGATCAAACTCCTCTCCATATGGAGTAAAGTCATCCATATATACTTCCAGTCCTTCATTTATTAGATCTGCAAATATGCTAAGGATGGCCCTTTGGAATGTGGCAGGGGCATTACATAAACCAAAAGGTAAAACTCGGTAGGCAAATGTTCCATAAGGACAAGTAAAAGTAGTTTTGTCTTGATCTTCAGGGGCAATTTGTATTTGGTTATACCCACTGAAGCCATCGAGAAAAGAAAAGAATTTCTTCCCTGCCAAAGTGTCCAATACTTGATCGATGAATGGGAGAGGAAAGTGATCTTTCTGTGTTGCCTTATCTAGTTCTCTGTAGTCCACGCAGATTCTCCACTTCCCATTCTTTTTCGATACCACCACAAGCGGGGAGACCCATTTACTATCAGAGATAGGGTAGATGAAGTTAACATCTAAAAGTTTTTGGAGCTCAACTTTTACTACTTCCTTTAGATGAGGATTTAATCTTCTCTAAGGCTATCTAACAGGTTTTGCATCATTTTCTATGTAGATGTGGTGTGTACACATTTGAGGATCAATTCCTTTCATATCAGGGTAATCCCATGCAAATGCGTCTTTATATTTTGTTAAAATATGGATGAGTTTTGTTTCTTGTTCTGGTGTAAGGTCGGCGTTAATGTTTAAGGTCTTCCCAGGTTCGATTTCCACAATTTTACTATGTGCAACTGAAGTGACAGGGATTGTGTGGTCATGCACATCTTTCAGAGGTTCCTCCTCTACTTCGTTATCAAATGCTACTTTTATCATATGACATTGGGTACGAGATGTGAGTTCAGTTTGACTAATAAAGTTGTTGATGGCATCATCTTCTGTTTGGTCTTTGAACTCTAGCGCTTCTTGTATAGTTAATGGAGATCTAATGTTGTTAGTAAGATATGATACAGGGTGCCTATTAGTTTTGACTATTGTGATGCTTGGCTGCGCTTGGGGGTATAGTACTAAATTCTTGATATCCGCCCCCTTAGTTATGATCATGTTTCCTTGCCAACAGCTGATATAGGCATCAGCGGTAGCGAGCCAAGGTCTTCCTAAGATCAATGGATGTCCATCTAGTCGGGTTTTCAGGTTTATTATCAGAAAATCAGTTGGGTATTCCCAGGAATCAATCGAGACCATGACATCATGCAATATGCCTTTTGGCCTAACCACCGATCGATAAGCCAATTGTAGCAAAGTTGAAGTGGGTTCTGCAGATGTAATACCTAACTTTTGGTAAGTGGCAGTTGTCAATATGTTGATTGCAGCTCCAAGATCAACTAAGGCATTAGTTAAGGTTTGGCCATAAATTTGAACAGTTACTATTGGGTTTCCTAGGTCTTCATACTTAATAGGCATTTCCTTCCCTGATAATAGGTCAGATAAAGTACCAACTACTTGAACTCTTGGATTATCTATTACATTCCTTATCAGTCTTTTTATGCACAATTCTTTAATAGTTTTAGCATATATCAGGATGTCTTGAATGGCCTGAAGGAATGAAATTTTTATGTACAAATTTTGTAATTCTCCCAGAATGTCAAAATTAGGTTGCTCTATAGGTCGAGGTATGACTAACCATTCTGGGAATGGGGGAGAGGATGTAGTTGCTTGATTATGAGTTTGTTGTCTATTTTCATCCTCTTCTTGTGACAAATGTTCTCTAGGTAACTGATCTTCAATCTGAATTGTTTTATTTCCCTCTGTTTGAATAATACGCCCAGATCTTAGCTGCGGACCATTGCACTCCCTAAAATTGGGTCCTTCTTCTAGTGTTTCTAAAATTTGGAGTTCTTGGACCAGTCTGTTATTTGGATTGGGATTGGGCTGGGCTGGGAGTTGAGGTCTCAGATTAGATTGGGGATTTTGCCGTAAAGCTGACAATGTAGGTTGAGGGAAAGAAATATTTCCTACTTGCTGCTATGTTGGTCTCTACCAATTAGTCTGCCAGACTGAACCTTGTGAAGTGGAGGGAGTCCATTTTGGTGGGTATGGGTTGCTTTGCCAGTATGGTGGGGGATAAGGAGGATTCAACCAGCTAGATTGGCTTGTCTGATTTAGCCACGGGTTTGCAGAAGGATACGACTGTGATGACCAGTTTGGAAATGGGGGCTGAAACTGACTTTGCCATGTATTACACTATTGAGTATTGTACTGCGGATACTGAAAAGAAGAAGCTGGGTCTGAAAACATACCAGTTTGTCACGGGTACCACTGACGATGCTGGTTAAGTAGATATACTGCCTCTGGTTCTTCTTCTGCTTCCTTATATACCGCTTTCAGTCTAGGTAATGAGGGACAACTTTCTGTAGAGTGATCCCTTGTGCAAATGGTGCATGTCTGAACTATATCTAGTGGGCACTCCTTATGGCTATGCTTCTTCCTGCATCTGGGGCAGAAGATTTCCAAATTCTTCTCTGCCTCCATTTGTTTTTGCTTAGCCTGCAAAATGTCCAATTGTGTAGTCAGTGTTCCTAGTATATCAGTTTTAAAATTTTCAAATAAATTCCCAATTTCCACACGTGTCATTCCTTCTGATGAAATTTTGTTTTCTCGTGCAAATCGATCATGTTCTGCTAGTTTGATTCGTGTACTACCTCTCGAACTCCTGATACATAGATCAATTATGTCAACAAAACTTTCCTGATAAATATCCCCTTTCCCCATAATGTCTAATGTTTCAATCCATTGTTCTTTCATCCCCCTTATTAATGCTGTTTTCAACACGTTATCAGGCAAAGGCAACGATACATAAGGGGATCTTTGCAAATTATACTGGAAACATTCCAGATATTCCTCTAATGTTTCATTTGGTCTAGCTATCATCTGAAATATTTCATCTTTTAGTTCTCTAGACCTACAGTACTCTTGATATTTCTTTAGAAAAGATTCTTTCATTTGTTCCCAGTTATTTATAACTCCACCACCTAATCCCATAAACCATCTTAAAGCTGCCCCTTTCAAAGTGGAGGGGAACAATTTTAGTTTATGGGGGTCAGTGGTGTAATCATATCCCCTGCATAGCACATCAAATTCGAATAAGAA